>VBVQ01000129.1:0-88675 GCA_011636635.1 Tetramorium simillimum | reverse complement strand
TATATATATATATATATATATATATATATATATATATATATACTAAATAAAAAAACGTAAATTTTGTTTTTAGTAAGTAACATTTTATATTTACTTATGTTTTTACGAAAGCCGGAGAGAATCTTATTTATTTAAAATATAAAAAACAGGATAACGACGTAAATTATTAGGACACCTTAGAGTAAAATACATTCCGGCTGTAGAAGGTGTTTTCTTCTAGGTATTACTCTCCATAATCCATAAAGTCAAGGATATCTCTCTTTCTCTCTCGTTTCCTAGCACAATGTGAAAAGAGATTATAAAATCTACGCGCGAACGCGAAGGTGGTAATAGAATTTTGGAAAAAGAGAAAGCTGAGTACGGGAGATGCCGCCTCAGCCATGTCCGACGTGGGATTATCGGGGTCGACAAAGGGATTTTAAGGGGATGACGTGGGATTGGATCGCAAGAGGTGCACCGCGAGGCTCTCGAGAGCCGCTTTGTGTCTCTGCTATAATTATTATTTGCGGGATCGTCGATCTTCAATGGCCCCGCAAAATTACATCCTGCAAGAAGCACGTGTAAGTGTCAGGTGCTGCGAGCTCAGTCCAGTTAACGAGTTTTATAACTCGTATACTTGTTTATGTGTATTATCTGCGTCTTTCTTTGAAATTATGAAAGAATATCTTTAGTTTCTCTTACGTCTGCAGAAAACTATGTGAATACTTCTCAAATGTACGCGTACGCATATGTGAGATATTTGCAATTTTAGAACAGGTAAACAAAATGCAATTTTTAAGATTACGGAATATATAAAAACATATCTCTCTCTTTATACATATATATATTTTTTAAATTTTATTTTAAAAGTTGTCTTATCGCCTGTTTAAAAATTTTATTTAATTTTCTGAAAGTTTGCTAAAAATCAAGTCGAATGACTTCCGCGCGCGACCCTTCAATTAATGCAATCAAATTTAATTAACCGCGGCTCAATCTCTCTCTCTCTCTCTCTCTCTCTCTCTCTCTCTCTCTCGCTGTCTGCCGACTTTTGGCGGCCAACCGACCATGCGCGTCGGCCTCGGTAAAAAAAAAAAGTAATGCTTGCTTGCAATTTCTCGTTTTCAGTGGTCGGTTTAATTAGAAAGCAAGGGCGTTAAAGCAAACGAATGCGCGGTAACCTTTTCTTTTTGTCGATTTCTCGCAAACGACGATTCTGCACATTCGCGATTTTATCCGCAATGTCTGAAAAATTAATTACAGGTGTCCTGAAATGGCGACTAGCGTAATTGACGAAATGTTTTCGGAATGTCTCTACAATGTCCCCATTTGAATTTAACTCTAAATTTTATCAACTCACGATCGTGTTCTTTTGCATGCCGACTTGCGTGGCGATAAAAGCTTAAGTAGTATAACAACCGCATGAGGCAGCCGCGGAAATATTCGCACAGGAGTTTCCGTTCACCCTGCGCTCGATATCTTTAGATCTTCGTGTTGCAACTGAGATACATTTAATCCACGCTAAGCTTTTTCTGAAAGACGCGAGTAAACGAGAATTATTGCGATACATTAATTTCCTAACACATTGATATCTACACATAAGTATTCGCATATTTCAAGTGAAAATTACTTCGCGGCAGATTAAACTGAAACATGCGAGACAAAAAGAATGTTATGACATTCGTAAAAATAGAAAAAATGAGAGAGAAAGCGAGGGTGGGAGGGACGAAAGAGAAATGAAAGTTGATCGTGCGCAGATAGGGTGTATTATAGTTTGGCCGGAAGCAGGCGAGAGTGCTATTGGCTGCGCCGTATCGCGTAACACGATCGCAAAGGGTCCGCTTCCTCCCTCGCATGCCGGTGACATCGAGCGGATTTGTAGGGAATTGCGGAAAGTGCAGAGCGCGGAAAAAACGGCAGATAAAACACGATCCGAACCACCTGGCGGCATAGAGTGAGGGGGGGGGGGAGAAAGGGACTAAAGCTGTGAATAATGAATCACGCGATTCTCCACTGTACATCGGATGTGTATTCTCCGTAAAATGCCAGCAGACAGAAAGACGATCCGACGACTTTTATTCGAGTCATCTGGACGTCTCATTGTTTCGCTATAACACGTATTTCGAGCGGAAGCGGCAAATAATAGCGATATATTGCCATATAACGACGAACATCGTCGCGCCTTCCTCGATCCGCACACATTATTTCGTTTTAAAACATTGCGGGGTTTAGAAAAAAAAAATGGAAAGAGAAAATTGAATTTTATATATTACAGAAAATATGTGCTCTCTCTCCCGGATAACTTTCAAAATAAGCATCTAACGCGATAAACAATTCAGAACTGGTTTTACATGTTGGTTTCAATTTATTTATCGAATTACACACCATACGATTTACTTTCCAATATAAAAATTCTTTTTATTTTAAAACAATATTATTTTTCAACCCCTTTTTAGTTTTTCGGTAACAATAAATTACATTATTCTGATTTCGAAATGATTTTCGAATATTCTTATTTGGATATCGATATAGCGTGAATTATAAAGAGAGAGACATTCGAGCTGCGATTTTACCGAAGTGCGCAAACAGAAATAATGGCCGTTGAATTCAGCTTTAGTGTCAAGCTGGATTTGTTTTACGAGGCAAATATTTTTTGATATTTGAGCTCTCACGTGGTTTCCATTCCGTTTTGATTATTTTGATATGGCGGTTGCCGTTAGCTTTAGAGTGTAACTTATTATTCATCAGTATTCTTGTATTTGGTTACACACGTCTAAATGCTTTTTCTCTAAATTTTGATAAAATCCGTATTTTGTTTCTATGAACTTTAGTTATGTGATATTAAACAGTATGGAAAATCGATTATTTATTTAAGTTTCGTTATTGTGAAGTTTTCAGTTTTATTCGAGCGCGCATGTAGAAAACAGTGAAAGGATTATATTACTTATCGATTAAAAACTTATAAGTTTGTTTTGCAACTATTACGGAAATATCGTATTTTATAAACGTAGAAGATAAATTTTAAAGTTAAAAGAGAACAGTTTTGCATTAACAATTTTTTTTCTTAAATATTCTAAAAATAAGACCAGAAACTACGAAGATGAAATATAATTATTCAAATATAATTAAGGTAAACGAAATTACGCCACTTTAAGCAAAGATTAATTTTTCATAGGCTATTGAAAAAAAGTAAAGTGGTATAAGATAAGACTATAAATTTTATCTAAAGTTAATATTGTAAATTAGCAAAAACATATAAAAATTTGAAAATAAACAAATATTTTTATTTATAAAAGAATTAAGTGTGAACTGTAAATGTCTTGAATTACGCCACCGAAATTCTAGAATGTCCCAATTTACGCTACTGATATGTATCAAATGACGCCATCTCATCTGATCTGTTTTCAGTATAAATGTTACAGTAAATGAAATTAAATTATTACATTTATTATCTATTATCATTTATTATCTTTTAAACATATTAATTGTACAAAACTAAAGCACTTTGTACTGGAACACAAAATTACCTTATTTTATCATTTAATAGGTTACTTTGTCGTAGTAACAATTTAAGAATAAGCTTAATCATGGATAGTTAAAAGTGACAGATCCTTGACATGAGTTTTTAAAACTTTTTATGAGAGATCACATTAGATTTATGTATACTTACTTAGATAGGCTATTTCATACGTTTTGATGATTGATTTCCGATAACATTTGAAGATTTTTATTTAATTGTGTTTTGTTACATGTATAAAATAAGCTATGGTAACGTTATTCAAGTCAGTGGCGTAATTCTGTACGTTTACCTTATGTCACGGTTATATTAAACACGTGATACGTGATATTTGAGTAATATCGTTTATTTTGAATATTTATATCTTTATTCAATAGAAGAATTCATGCAAGCTATATAGATACAATAGATTATAAGTCACACATTTTTATTTTGACACGCTTTATAGTCTCTCTGTCTCTCTTTTATCGGGGAAAAAAGCCACGCAACAGCTATATGAATCCTGTTAAAATGCATAAATTCTAAGCTACGAACTCTGACATTATATCGGACAGGCTATGCTTTCTCACCTATATGTTTCATTAAACTGGAATTCCTATATCGCTAACGTTCGCGCGCGCTGAAAACTTGGGAAACAGATTTAGTACGATGGGCAGAAAATTGCGTCTCATCCAATTTTCCGTAACGTGTAACTGAACACAGAGCGTTCGATCTATCCCGGCGTGTCCGTGCACCAAAAATTTCATTTCGATTTTATTATTCGCTTTTTTAAACTGGCAGAAGAGGGGAATGGCATCAAAATCGATCCGCCTTGGGCCACGTTAAAACAGAGAGCGCGAGGCATTTCAACTTCAATTTCAACATCAGTTTCAGACGATTTGTGCGGCGAGACAAGTGTCTCTATCTAAAATAACTACTCATTGCGAATTCATTCACGTAAATCCAAGATTTTCGATTTCAATTTCCTAACGAGTCTCCGATCGAAAGTGTCTTGTAAACATATACGTTGTTTTATTGCTATTATAACAGCTATCGCATCGTGTGAATATTTCCTTGAGCTTTTAGTCCCTTTGGCAGGGAAATCAATTTTGCATTTCTCTTAATGCCCGTTAATTACTGATTAATCGGTTTACAGCTTCCGCAACGGGTAATCGGTAAATAGACTATCACGTTAATTAATCGTAAAACAGACGTTAGGACTTCTTTTCCGTGAAACAGGTGAAATGTCGGGCGGCAAAGACGTGACACCCAAAGTATATATATGCACAAAGTGCATTTACATTGCATTTACGCCACCGTTACTCCCGCAGTTGACTCGAATTCTTCAGCGGTCGCGCGCGAATTCTTTATGAGGACCTGCCCGTCGAGTTTATCGGATGACCTAGTGGCCCTTTGACCCCGAATGCCCGCTGTGCATACAACGTGATGCATTGCCGGCCTCGTAGAAGCCCTCGTTTGCAGCGTGCAGCCATCTAGGACGACGAGCACCAACCTCCGCATGTGAACTTTTTACGACGAGAAAAGCTCTACTGGTACCATCGAGGTTCTCTCTCTCTCTCTCTCTCTCTCTTTCTCTCCATCAGCGATAAATCTTGACGTCATTCTGAAATATTTATACTTTTTAAGTAGACAAAAAATTATTTTCACGATAAGAATAGCGAGATAATAAAAGTGTACAATGCATTTTGCCATGAATAACTGATTAATTTTCATGCGAAAATTTTGGAGGGTTTGAAGAGAAATAAATAACTTCAATAAAAATTAGAGATTGTTATTCCTCTGGGTATCCAGAAGATGTCAATAATACATTTAATAATTCCAGCTCGATTTCTGGAAAGTTATATAGCTAATTATGTCAACCGATTTGGGTTTTTATTAGTCTATTATTATTGTCAAATGATTAAATGTCAGAAGCTTTACTGTTTCTGAGGAATATTTTTAACAGTATATTTTTTATTGACAATTATTACAAGAAAATTGATACGTAAAAGACGAAGGTTTAATGCATGAAATTCTTTTATCAAAAATTCTCTTTTATAGAATATAAAATATAATCTTTGAAGCATTATGCCAAAAATATGGTTTTTTTATTCTTATTGCAGTTTATACGCTTTTTTAATGGCCAATATCTCGATGTCACTTTTCAACATTTCCAAGACTTTATTTTACAATGAAATTTCTTACGAGCCAAAAATTTTCGTTACATTAGATTGTTGAAATACCGCAAGTTTTATATTTATTTAGAGATTGATCTTATAAACGTCCGAGACATCGCGTTTCCTTAACGCTTGATAATCGTTGTTCATCGCAATGCATTTTACTTTTAATCGCATCCTTCCGTGAGCGGGGGCCCGCTTCGGCGTGGCGTTTAATCTGACGAAATTGCCACTTTGTCCGTCCGTAATGAGTTCTCACGTCGCGACGGGGCATTATGATCGACGAGTGCCGACGGCGGCAGCGGCGACGACGGCGAAAAGAAGAGAGATAAAGAATGCCGAGAGCGAGACGAATTAAGTTCTCAACTCCATTCAAACATCACTTCCGCCCCGATGATCTCATCGCGCTCCTCCTACGGTTCGATCGGCGCGCACGTTATTATAAGGAGTCATTCCTCTTTCCCTTGGTGCCCTGCCCTTCTCTCTTCTCATTCAAGACCACCGCCGCGTTACACTAATCATTAACGCGTTTTTCGCGACGCGGTCGAAATGAATAATCGCTGTAGAGGGATCGCGGGGAGACACACTGGCGGTCGGAGCGTTTCCAGTGGAAACCGAGTGGTGCGATAACTCTTCTAGACTGAATCGAACGGTCGATAATTCTTCCGGATGACCGAGCGATCAATCAGTGCAAAATATAGGCGGTCCATAGCTCAAGCGTTATCGATATCATGAGAAAAGATGTGTTATTGACCTCCACCTACCGTCTCATTTCTCAGACATTACCATTACTGGTCAACATTATTCCGTATATATCGATCTCGCGGTCAGCGACGTTACATCAAATATTATATTAAACAACCGAGTAATATTTTATGTCGAGTCGCGTTCTAATTATACGACTATTATATTTTCAAACGCAATTTTTAACTTTTCGAATTTCACATTTTTGAATCCCTAATATTTTTAAAAATACTTTTAAATTTTTAATCAATTTCTCTGTTGTGCATTTCTCTCTCCTGTTCGCAATGTTCCACGGTTACGAATATGGTTTGAGCAATCGTTGCACTTGACGCATACATTGCGCTTTTGCAGAATTCGCAGGATCGCATTGTGTCGGCCAGTGTTTGCACACAGCCTCGGCGGAATGCGCTCTTTTCTGCACTGAGGATACCGCATCATGGGCGTATGAAACGGTTCTTCTGCCACCGCCGCACCATACGCTATTAATATCATGGGGTATATTTAGATTTCAATGGGAAGAGGACGCGAGACTACGATTCGCTCGTCCGATATGTCGTCTGCAAGGCACAATCACTTGGGCGAATTACAATAAAGAAGTACCTTTATTTGGAGCCTCTTTGCGTTTTGTCCGTATAAAAAAAATTCGTATCGGTAAAATTCGCCCTCGCATTTTAGATATATCGGCAGCGCTTTCACGTCTCTGTAAGACTTTAAGATTTTTAATTAGCTTTAGGAAACAATGCTCATGTTTTGTGGGGTACAATTAATAATAACTTATAAATCCACTTTGTGTGTCACGCAGGTCCATTTTAAATTAGATATATAATTCGATTGGACTGATTTCTGATCCAAATCCAAAAAAATTTCAAAGGTATTGATCTGAATTCTGTGGAAGAAAAAACGTCTTTCGCGTTTATTTGTATTGTACATCACTGTCGTTGCAGCCACGAGCGCAATATTGTTACACCCGCGCAGCATTCGTTTCTTAAGCGATGTCTCGACGCAGATTTACGCGCGTCCCGTGAATCGCATTATTTCTGGAGCACGAAGCGCCCCGAACGGAATGCACTTTCTGGTTCATATTTATAATTATCACGGCGGCGGTTTCCGCGCGCGCTCTATGTGTTCGCTGTATGCATTCGCGGTGTCTGCCGCGACATCCTGTTTCTTGTCTCTTTCTCTCTCTCGTTTTCGTTTTTTTTTTTTCGTGTGCGTGCGAGAAACCCCGAGATTCAACACGTGACTGGCAAACGCGCCGCGACTTCACGGATACACCCCGTACAGCACGTTGCGGCCCAAGACCCGGGGTCGCTCTCCTGGAGAAAGCTTCTTAGAATAATAAGTACGCGTCTATGGTTTTCCAGTAAATCCTTAAATATTTTAAGGATTTATCCGACGTTCCATGAATATCCGAAAGAACTGAAAGCGGCCTCCCGTACGTCGTCGAACTTCCATTCACCGGAGATCGCTACAGATGGTTCTCTCGTGACCCGAATTTTCTAAAAAAGAAATAACACTACTTCAAATGGAGACGGTTTATTCTCTTTCGTATTTTTCGGACTTGAAGCGCGAAGACGTAGTACCGGCAGAGGCGATCGTGAGAAGAGAGATCTTTTTTCCCTTGTCTTTCAGATTTACTATTAACTCTCGCAAAGTCGCGATAGCTGGAGTTTCTTTTCAGGATTTTTCAGTTCCTTTTTCCCCTCCCTAAGAGGAAGTATCTCGTTTTCTGCGAGTAACTTGTTCGGGGAATATCTCGTTCTCGAAGCGAGGTCGATGACACGCGTTAGCTTATATAGAGAGACGTTCGGTTTAAAGGTCCATTAGATCTCCGGATGCAATATCGTTGCGACAGGTGACACACCGGATCGTAAGACGCAGATGGCGTATATTAAGGACACGCCACCCGGTATATCGTCACTGCGAAATGGAAACACGGATGAAACACGTTTCGTTCCGATCGATCAAAAAGAGGGATAATATTATTTCACCTGAACATTCGAAAATATATACTGTAAACGCATCGAGTGATATGTAAATAAACAAATTGCATGTTCCATATTTATGCGACGTGTGCAAACTGCCAGCTAATATACATATCCACCGTTTAACCTGTATTTTTCCGTTTTAATCGAGATGGAAAATGTTCCTCTCTCCGTTGAATTAAATAATTACGGTTCTATCGTAACGTTATCTGTTAATTATCGCGGATGGATTTTAGGCCATGCATTAGGATTTAACAATTTACGTCAGCGACAGATTTTAACGTGGACGCGAGTGACAAATACGAGTTCGAATTGCTTTTCCTGTCACACGTGCTGGCCGATATCATTCCTTCTAATGTATGTTGCGGAGAGTTTCACGATAATTACAATAGTTTGATACGTTATACCGTAAGCTGTTTTCTCTGACTACGGGCACAGAAACCGTGAGAAGGGGAGAGGAGAGAGAGAAAGAGAGAGAGGGAGAGAGAGAGAGAGAGAGAATCATGAGATGGAAAATCCATTTACGATCTAAGCTTCGGCTTAGGGTAAGCCCCAGATCGGCCCATGATTTTGGTACTTCGATAACCCAGTCGTGCCAGCCGCCGGCGAGATGTTCGCCGGCGATCCTCGATCGATTTTCCCGGTATCTCCCGACACAAGGGATTAGGTCAGGGACCAGAGAAACGGGTTAGAGCACGGCGAATCGGATGCTAGCACAGCCATCCAAGTGATGAGATGATTGGCTCGCTGATGAAACCTGATAGAGCTGCCTGCTGCTTGGCCGATCTGGCTTGGCGGATTATGTTCTCCCGTGCGAGAGAGTATGCTGGATCACAGCCGCCCCTGATCTCATCCACTTCCGCCTCGGACACCTATTCTGCTCCGCGGCCTTTCGACGTTTTAGGACGATCTATACGCTAGAAACTCGAAGATTCCATTTCGGGAAGCTCGGAAATTGAAAATGCTCTATAATTTCGACCCGGCGACCCGATTTTCGTCACTTACGGGGGAATGTATTTACTTTTCAGTTATCATGTAAACATGCTTTCGTCATACGATAGATATTTCCTGTGGATCTTTCTAACTATATCGGTTTTAGGCATTGAGAAAAATCTTACTTTGATTAATTTTTTGTTAAAGAGAATTGTCGTGATAAGCTTCGAGCGAAATTTAGATACCTATTTTGCGCATTCTCTCGAAGAAGATCCCATGTATACTTTTAAATATAAATACCGGAACATTT
This sequence comes from Tetramorium simillimum, assembly GCA_011636635.1. Taxonomy (NCBI): domain Eukaryota; kingdom Metazoa; phylum Arthropoda; class Insecta; order Hymenoptera; family Formicidae; genus Tetramorium; species Tetramorium simillimum. The sequence continues at coordinate 79,054 of VBVQ01000129.1, read as the reverse complement.
GTATTTTCTTCTGGACAGATACGGCTATTCATAGACGTGTACGCTGACCATAAATTAAATAATGTATAAGCATCCATAAATTCGAGTCAGGGCATTGTCTGTCGGGAGCGGATATCGAAGGAGGAAGAGAAAGCAACAAATTGCATCTAGTTGAAAACTCGTTCGGCCATCTCTCTTGACTTTCCACGACGAGCAGCCGGTCTCGAGAAAAATGACACTCTTATCTGAAAAATGGCCGGCCATAAACAATCCCGCGAATCGGTGTACGATAGCGGGCGGGCTACTGCTTTCGTATAGCACACGTCTTGGTATCGCTCTTTAACCTGTCGACAAAGTACCGCGTGATAAAATTCGGGATAAATCCTGACTTTGGTAGAAAAATTACACGGATATAAAAACTTTCGCTCTGTCCTCGCGTAGATAAGATAATATTCAATTGTCAGCGAATATTCGCGTGTTCGCGTGAAATTAAACATTATTTCCTTTGTTAAAACAGCAAAGCTTTTTGTGACCTCTGGTTTCAATTATAACGCAATAACTAAATTTTTCTAGAATGGAATGCAGAGACGAGGACTAAATGTTTTCTTATTTTATCTGTGAGATAAAACTGAAGCCACAAAGACTTATCGCCACATAAATATTTACAAAAAGCTTAATGTTCTTCATCTAGAAGAAAATTATCTAGATCTATGATTCATAGACATTCTAAGAAAATGTATAATAAATAACATTCCTCATAAGAGGAACGTTAGTGAGATGTTTCATCGGTTAAAAATAATTTTTAATTATTTGATTTTTGAATTATTTATCAGCTGTTTAATTTTTAACGCTAAATTATCCAGTAATTCTCCTAGTAAATTAAATTTTAATTGCATCAACATTTAGCTCTAAATTAATTGAAAAGTAACTAAGTCCCATTATTCATTTGCGCTCCTGACATTTAATTTGCCGGGGCGCTTTAATTTTCAACGTTAAATAGCGTGATAATTAGGTCTTAGATTAAATTCGCGCCGAGGGAAAAAAATCGACTGCGAATTACTAGGAGTGCGAATACTCTTTATAAATTTACACCTCGGTTGAGACACGCCGGAGAATACAGAGGGAGAACGCGAGTATCGAGCGAGACGTGAAATTAGGAAAATTAATTGTCGCCGTAAGGAGACATATTCCGTTCACGATCCTTTCCGTGCGGATACTTTTTCCGTCATGCTGGGGAGGGGGGGGGGTCTTTGTCGCTCGCCTCCGCAGCTCGCCGAATGAACTTCTCTCTGGGTTTTCTACCGTCCGTAGAAGCGGAGAACGGCGGCCGTTTAGACGTCAACAGCTGCGTCGCAACCCGCCCCGGCTGCTAGTCGGCTCTATTTGTTCCTCTTACATTCTTCATGGAATAGTTTGGTCTCGCCGTGGATATACACCGACTGACTGCGTGCCCCGGGAGGGATTAAGAATATCTTTCGGCTCTCGTCGGATCTCGTTCCGAGACGAATCGGCTCGTGGTTCGTGGCTGCATTAGTCCCAGGGTGCTTTCCCTTCGAGGTGAAGCACCACTGTGGGTCGTTTGATAAAAAGTATGCCGTGACGACCCCTGAACTCGGAAGCGTTCTCGAGGAACAAGCGGAAGGCTGCATCCAGAGAAAACTACTTGAATCGTAAAATTCTTTGAGATAAGACAACGATGGGATACTTTAAACATGAGAGATTTAGATAGGAGAAATCGATGCTGCTCGGTGAACTTACGAATAAGTACTTTGTGAATTGGAATACGCTCTGCTCGGACACCAACGCGCGTTATCTGAAGCGAGAGATACTTGTTCGAGAGCAGCCGGAGGGAGATCTGATTATTGGACCTACCGGTATATTTTATCGCCCATTCAGACTGGTTGATTGCGGAAACAAAGAGAAATATTCCGTTTCTATGCGAGCTTTTGTTTTATCTGAATCACATAAATCAATACTGACATAGGAAATATAATCTAACAATAAAAATATACGGTTCGGAACAAATAAACCATTAAAGATCGATATGCATCAATAGATGATTTCTTGAAAATCAAGAATAATAAAAATTAAATTATTGTGAAATATTTAAGAATAGTTTCTGAGCGCAATCTTCGGTTTGTATGGAATGTAAAATTATTAAAAATAAATTAAAGCTTTAAAGCAGGGATTGGTGTTGATACTGATTAATTTCTTTCAAACGTCAGGTGTAAAATACTTATTTAATAATACCTGACGAAGCAAATATATATAAATTCATGTTACATCCATTTGTCACAGATAAACATAAATAAATCCTTTGATTTCTCTTGCACGGCACTTTTCGCTAATCGGATGTATAATAATAGATAGTTTTATCGAATCTTTTTCACGTTACAAATATACAGTTGTATGTGATGCACTAATTTTGGCACAACTTCGCTGCGATTTACTTTCGCGTAAACGTTGCTTTGGTCGATCCAGTCGCGATGTGACTTCCCTTCCGCGAATGTACCATCCGAATGGTACGCAACGCTGTACGCGATTGTTCTAACAAGGCTTTATTCATACACGGTTTAAAAGAAAGGACACTTCCCGTTCTCGAGACCGACAAGCCCGAGGCTTGTACGCATGAATTGCACTAATTTCTGGCGCGCTAGTTTCCTCCGCCATTGTGATACAGGCACACAATCTCTCGGCCGAGAGACTCCAAGCGACCCGTTTCTCGCCGGATACTCTCTTACGCAATCGCTCTTGCAAACACACTCATGTGCGCGAACACTTTCCGCATACAGTCGGCAAAAAAAAGAAAGAACACACTTCAATCTTCGTTCTCGACAGCACGTAACACTTATATCACAGATAATGAACGCCGCTACGCCTTGGCCGCGTTCGCGGCGACGGAATCCTGGTCGGGCTTGGTGGGCAGTGGCCTGTTTGCCATTTTGCTAGTGGATGCGGACGTCTGCTGCTGGGGTTCCGACAGCTCCGAGTAGAGATGGGCGGTTGCGTCGGACGGCTCGGCGTATTCGCACAGCAGCGAGTTCGGCCTCTTGTTGTTCGTTTTTCCGGGCGCACCCAGGATACTTTCGCCGAGAGCCTTGAGGAAGCTCATCGGCTTGGCGGATTGATTCCTGCTGCTCGAATTCAGCTTTGGACTCTGCGGTGGTCCGCAGTCGTCGGCACCGTAGCCGAGGTTCCGCGGGGGACGATCATTGCCGACTAGATGATCGTTCACCACGTCCGGCGGTAACGGCTGCGGCGCCCTACTCATTAGACTTTCCAGAATCGGTTGCGACAGTCGACTCGTACTGGGTACCGTCTCGTCGCCCGGCAATTCGGCGTACAGATGGTTTTGATCGGTGGTACGTTGATCGCGCGGTTGCGCGTACTCGGTGACGGGCGGTCTGTTACGTATTCCGCTCGGCAGTAGTTTATCCAAGGACGGTGCTCTGGTGCCAATGTTTACGGACGGTCTCGGTACACCGCGAGGTCTTCTGATGTTCGGCCGGATCACGTCATACGCATTCTCCTCTCGATTGCCCGCCGGCTGCCGATCGTTGTTGTTGTTGCAACTCTCCTCGACTTTGATAAGATCGTACAGATGCTCGATCATGTCCCTCGCTTGGCTGTGATTGTCGGGATCGTTCAGTCGCTCCTGGAGATCTCTCAAGTATTCCTCCGTTAGTTCCTCCGGCAACGTTTGCGTGGCCTTGTTCTCCGTGTACGGGTAAACGTCACCTTCCTCGTCGTCGTCCTCCGTACCTTCCACCTGTGTGTCCATCTCGAGAATCCTGGTCTCCGTTTGAAGGCCGGCGTACTCGTGAACGCTCAGCCTCGATATCGATCTCGCGGACGTGGCGGCGGTCATGCCGTTGCTGGATGAGAGCCAATTCGACAGATTTATTAACGAGCCGGATATCAGTTTAGGGCATACGCCGCGACGGCGCATGTAGAGGATCCCCGAGGCTAAGATCACCACTACGATGACGAAGACTGCCGCGACGCAGACAATGACGATGATCCTCTTCTCGCGTGCCAGCTGCTCCGACTCGCTTATCTCCATGTCGAAGAACCCTTTCTGCCTTGGATAGATGTGAGGACCTACGCTGGGCGTACTGACACTCGGCTCCGGATTTGGCGACCGCTTCTCGCAATTGACGTGATCCCGCTGCGTGCATATGAGCTGCGTGAAGTTTCGCATGGCCATATAGCCCTCGGGTAGATTCAGGCATTTTTTCAAAAAATTGTCGACCATGCAATAGCTGGAGTCCATCATCCACATGACCGAGCTGTTACGGCCTGTCACTTCGCGTACCCAGTTTTCGAGGTTGCAGCTGCACTTCTCATTGAAGTAATTGTTACCGACGCGCGCCGAGTTGACGCTCTGCGAGATCGCTGCGAACCTGAGCGATCCCGGTCGTGCCTTCTGTATGCGATTATCCGTGAAGGAGAATTCGAAATTGGGCGCCGAAGTGGCACCGATCTCCGCTTTAATCGCGTCGCTCTCCAGATCGACGAAGATATTGCGGTCGATCGCTATGCGGTTCCATTGTTGCAGCACGATCGAGTTCTGCTTTAGATGTTGGAATTCGTTGTTGTTAAAGGTGACAGTCGCTGCCGATATATTGATGGCACCAGTATCCACTTCAGACAATCTATAGAGAAACATACAGCAGAATAAAAAAGATTAAACCATGTGTTAATACTCACTAAAGAATATTATAAAATTGAAGAATATAATTAATGATATAATTAAAGAATAAAAATTAAAAAATTAATGAAAGGTGAAAGAAATATTAAATATGAATTTGTCTTGTACAATTAAAATGTCTGTGATTTTTTATTTTCTTTAAATTTATGCTGCGAGTAAGGATCGTAAGATAAATTTAATGTTGACAACCTGGAATGTTGGATCGTGAGATTATCGTGTCCGGCTCTGAAGGCCGCCGTGTTGATATTCTTAAATTGCACATCGACAAACTCGAGGCTTTGGATAAGAGCTCTGTCGCTGAAAGCGCCGGACTGAATCTCTTGAATGGTCGCGTTGCTAATAACCACGTTGAAGATAGTCATGGCACAAAAGGCGTCTTTGCGTATGACCCTCATCGAGATGTCGTCCATGCGAATTTCCGCGATAGCTGATGGAAACACCGCCTTGGGTAACTCCGCGATCCTCACATTTTGGAACATAATCTGTGTCAAAGGAAATTTATGAAATTATAATTACATTTCCGGGACTCGGACTGGCTTTAAGGATTATCTGTGAACTTTTAGATTTAATTAACTGTTAGTTCATGCAAATTGTCGAAATGTACGAATCGTCGTTCTGAGCTGCATTTAGTGACATTTAAAACGAAGCATAATATTATGTAATTATTCATATCGACGTGTTATCCGATATGAGAAATGAATAGCGTATTGTAACTGGGAATATCATGTAGACGTATCAATATCAGTTATGATTTTTAAGATAAAATTAATATAGATATACGAGCATTATTTAACAGCGTATAATGGCGATACACGAGATAACTCGCGAGATAGATCCAACCTTGGTCGCTGGTCCATGTCGCCCGGGTTGAGGCGCCTCGAACTTGAAGGCGTTGCTGGAGAGCTCCAAGGACGGCACCTCCCTCACTTTGAGCCATAGCAGCCACGAGAAGGCGTTTGGTTTTATCTCCACGTGTTTGCATCGCGATATCGAGACGCTCAGCGTGCCACGCGTGTTCCGAAAGGCGTGGCTCTCCAGGAACACGCTATTGCACTCCGACACCTCGAGATGCGTGTTGGGTGTGCTGAGATTCTGAAAGGCCTGCCTTTTGGCGACCAAGCTGTTGATTCCCGAAACGTGTACGCGTTTGAGGGGCGCACCCCCGCCGAACGCGCCCGTTTGTATTCTTAATTCTCGGCAGTGAGAGACGTCGAGTTCCGTTGCTTCCGGCGGAATGGTCCCTTCCAGCAACTCCACATTCTGGAGAGAAAACGAAACGAAAGATAGAATACATGGTGTTATTGAGCCTTTTCCGTTATTTCCGATTTACACATTTACACATTCGCATGCAATTAAAGAAGATTGCAATGCTTGCACGGCATGGACATCTTGCCAAGGCCGTGTGCCTCGTCATTCGCCTTCTCCATCCAGATTTACATCTTGGTTGCGTAACGCGTATCATAACAAGGCGACTGACTAAGATCGTTTTCTGGAAACGTAATAAACGCATATACACTTCCTTGTTTAAGACCTCGCATGATTTATAGCAATCTTGTCGAGGATTATTGCCCTATCAAAATGCACCATAAAATTTTGTATTTTAAACTAGCACAGCATGGAACAAAGAACTAGTTTTGACGTTAAAATTTGCAGCGATATCTTCAAATCGTTTAGCTATTTTAGAAATTAATGCCTCTTAAGACTAGCCTTTCCCGATAATAATATTTTAATTGATTTAGTAGATTAGTAGTAAAATAAATCACAAAAATATAATTAACTTTTAAAATAATAAAGCTTTAGAGTTTAGGTTTGAAATATTTTCATTTATCTCTATGTTCGACTTCCTGGCGGCTATTTATAGATTTATTTCGGCACCAGTTTGTCGGTATATTCCCTGAGCTAGCCCGATCACATATGTCACTCGATCTTTTTAACGTTTCTCAATTTCTTTCCACGTTATATCAGAAAGGATTGCGATAAGCTCTCTAAGAAGAGATATCATGTATGCCCTCAATACCTTTGAGCGGTTACAAAACAGCTGTGCGCTGCTGAAAATCGTTGAAAAATACAGAAGGGAGAAATATTCAGCAGCCAGTCCGCGAACGATAATCCGAATCTCGCAGCCATTCACAAAATCTGACTTCGAAAAATCCGATTCTCGTGAGATATGAATTTTTGACGATCCATAAATAAATACTTTGAATAAACATCAGCGCCGTTCCAATTTTTCGTTCAGCCCTGAGGGAGATATCCTTTCCGCGCTTATTAGAAATTATTTATTCATTTCTATTTTTAGACCGGAGCTTTGTTTATCGTGATGCACGCGAGCGCATCCGGCTCATCTCTCCCGGTACCTTTGACCCACTCGACAACTAAATCCGTTATCTGGAGGTATTTTCGTTTGAGCTATCACAACGTTGTTTACACGTGTGTGTTAAACATACTCGGGAAATATGGCGTGTTAAGCGACGTGTTAAGTAATCTTAACTGTACGATGAGTTGATTCATCACAATGCCTACCGTGAGATACAGGAAAGAGAAATACGACGACGGATGTTAAGGTGCAAACATTCAACGAGTGAAATATTTTGTACGTGTCGCTGTGACCAAGCACGGGATAACCATCTTCTTCTACAATTATCATCCATTCATTATTTTGACATCATCAAAGACTTGAAAGAAATATTACAGTATTCTAAAAATTATCTCTTCGTTGAAAGATTTTGTCACGGCTAATAAAATTGTAAAAGATCGTAAAAGTCTTGTTTGACGTTTTTATCTTTTCTCGTTCCAGATAATTATTTATCTCCGTGTAATAAAATTTCCGCAAGTTATCGAAACCTACGAAATTATTACCCTCTTCCCGTTTGGATCTCTTCCAGATTTCGGACGCTCGCGGTGTTTACTTTCCGTAGAAAATTATTTTTCCGTGCATCCTGGTTTATTTTCACGGTTTGACTTGGGTCCACGCGAAAAAACTCAAGCAGACGTAGACCACATAATACGGCGCCCAGGCCCATGCTGGTTCCTTCAAAGCACCGGAAAATCGTTTCAAGAGTTCATTAGAACGCCGATGAGTCATGCCACTGTTTCGCGTTCGTCGCGTCGAGTAATGCGTACGGTTCGACTTTCGCATCCCGTCTCTCGATTACACGAGGTAACACGAGGCTCCGGTTTATTCTTTCTCGTTTTATCGTCTCATCGCGGTCGATCCGCTATAATTCGCGATTCGATTTCAACCGACGGGCCACCCTTGAATGCTCTCTATCGGAAAGGAAAGGATGAAAAAGACCTCGTACATATCTCGGATTAATGTAAATGTCGAGCGGAGTGAGATGAAATGTATCGCGATTACGGGCGCACGAGGGCAGCTATGCCAGACGATCTCGTTGGATCACGGTGACTGCAGCTTCATTACGACTCAGATTATCTAGACAGGTACGATCTCCGATAATATTGGATTCAATTTCACGACAGCATCCGATAACTCGTATTTGGGTAAAGCACAGAAACACGTACTAGCTGGTAGAGCGCTACGAGATTTAATCAAAATCAATTTATTGCGTGCGATGTGTATTATCAATTTGCTCGCATCTGACGTATTCAATTATTTCACAAGAATTGTAATAATGTGTGATTTCGTTTTCTTTTAAACTCGCACGAAATCGTATTGTTTTCCGATACGCCGCAGCCACAATGTGCGTCGCGAATTTCCTGCGCGTTAAACCTCACATATCACGAGGTACACGCTGATAATGCCGCCGATAAAGTAAATGTAACGGCGCCGGCGTGGCGGTAGTTTGTCCCTAATTAAAAATATGCGCGATTTCCTTGCAACCCAGCGTGAAAGTTCCGCGCGGATAGAGTTAATTAACGAAATAGAAGCACGGGAAAAATACGCGACGTCGCACGAATAAAACGAAACGTGCTACGCGATATAGCTACTTGCGCGCGTTCATATGGGATTGTGTATCATTTTGGCGATGTTACTTTGGGTGCGTCGTACTGTGGAACAGCTGTTGCACTCGACGGTTCTAGAGAGGAGCCGGAATAGAGAGGAACGCGGTCAGGTGTGGCGGAGGGAAGCGCGAACTTATGTGCGACACAAGTCGGAAAATAATGTCTCTATCTCTCTCGGCCTCTCTTTATTCCTCGATGAATGACTAAGGCTGCCTCTGGAAAGTCGTGCCATTTTGTATGACTCAAGGGCCGGGACGCACGGATAACGCCGGTTATTTCTGCGTCGCGGGCCTCGGGCACAAAGAGCATCTCTCTCACTCGATGCCTCGCGAGAGTTGCGAACGACGTTAAAACGCCGGTGCGAATTAATTTCGCGGTACCGGGGACGAGGGATCGCGCGCTGGCCCGCAGCCATCGTAGAATTTTCTATTGCCGCGATGTGTTCTAGGTGGCAGTTTAATTTCCATACCCCACCCGCGCTCGTTCGTCCACATCGCGATATAATTGACGAGCTTAACAAGAGCCGTTGCGCTATTGAATATGGAAAACATATCGTGGGATCAATTCATGCCAATTAACACGTCAAAATGTTTGTCGGATTTCAATTATCAAAGATCGCGCGATTTCTCATCGTTCGCTCTAAATTACTTCTTGGCCTTTCGTTCGCAACAAAGACATCCGTGTGGAAATGTTTGAGTTTCCGAAAAATTTTCTGCCAGCTGGAGTTATTCGAGAACGGTTACTCAATTTGTCTCGACCCGCCTTGAAATTTTAGAGCAGAAATTTTTTAATATCGCCTCGCCTCGCTTTGCTTCGTTCCGCAACAGAGCGTGTCGAGTCGTTTCCGTTATCGTTTCAGTTTAGTCCGGTTCCATATGTTCGAAGGAAAACTTTCGTGAGAGGAAAAGTTCGAGATTTCCTCAAATTCTGGCATTTTTACGATACATTTAACAGTAAATGCGGCATTGTGATTTCTTAGTAATGTCTGTCTAATATGTAGATCGAATACAAGATTGAATCCAAAAATCACTCATTCAGAAACTTTTATTTAAAGATGACGTTCAATGTAGGTACTTCCTGAAATAAATCAATTTGTATTATATGACGAAGATTTTTTTAGTTTGCGATTCGGTGAAAGAAGACGCGCCAATTAATGTCGCGCTATTTGATCAGCTATCCAAACAACTGCGAGAAGCAATATTGCGATGAAAACAAGTTCGTAATATCGAAACAGCGTTGCTTTCTGGCAAGAAAGCACTGCAACGTGGATCGCAACGCGGAGGTTGCAGTACATATACCGTTAGCGAAGAGAATCTCAAGCTGACTGTCTAGAATATCGATGAATCGCAAGGGTTACATCGTCGGCATGGCGCGCGCACGAGGAAACATTATTTCGACTTATACAACGCGACCGGCACTCGCTCGGAATGCATCGGAGCGGAAATAAAGGGAGCAGACCACTTTAGCTGGATTGCGCGAGTGCCGTCGGACCGTGGATCTGTGGTAACCGACTTTGTCCTGCGGCATTGAGAGAACTCGATAGTTTTGGCCGGACGCCACATTCATGACGAACGGAAACGACCACGAAAATTCTACTTATTATAATAGTTAATAGAGTATCTGATTCATACTGGTTAAAATTTTTATACCGTTAATTTTACTAGCGTAAATACGAGTCGGAATGATGCTGAACAGTGTAAGAGTTTTCGTTAGCATATTAATCCATTTAATTAATTTCAATATAAATAATTAATATTGTGAATGTATTCTTATTTTATTAATGTAATTTAACGAGAAATTAATTTTTATTATTTGAAAATTTTTACAAAAATTTCAGATGTGACAGAATGTCTTTACTTTTTTGTTTAGTTAATTTATATAATTATTGAAAGACAAAAGAAAGACTAGGCAGTAGTGGATGGATTATGAAACTATTATGAAATTAAATCTATCAAAGGTCAATCATTTATACTTGAAAAATTCTGCATGAAATTATAGAAATTCACCTACACAGAAATATTTTTTTATGTTGATTATAATCTTGCAAGGCACCATTTTGTATCATTTCGAATGTTTGAGAAACTATGAAGTGCCGCAAAACTCTATGTTGCATTCATCTCGACAAAGAAACACACAGAAATTAAATTGTTTAAATTATTGAAGCCCGTCAGATTCTTCAAATTTTGTATTTATACCCGATTGCACTAAAAAGTTGTTTTCTCATTGAAAATAAAAATAAAAATAAACTGTGAACTTTTCCAATTTCCAACATCACGGTTCTACAGAGTGTTACGATATTCGAATCAATCCAAAAATTACGAGGAACATGGTAAGAGAACTGTAATTAAGGCGGTGCATTATGGCCGACATGGATGACGGATGAATAAAAATAAAACGCGAAGAACGAGGAGTTACGTAAGATGAATTATGTGGGAAAATATAAGAGTGAGCGCCTTTCTATTAAATTTCTCCGCGTGGCCTTCGGCAGTCCTCTACTATTATCGAGTACAACCGAGCCCGAAATTATGCGATGAGAAGCGCGCCGCGTCGAATGGATAAATAATTAAGCAGCTTGGAAGTACGTGTCGGGCATGTCGATTTCGCGCGTCGAATTCACGGCAGCCAAGTCACGTACATCAAAGATCCGCCGTTTGAATTGGAATCGACAAGGATATTTGACGGCTGTATATCATCGAGCGACGTATTAACTTCTAATAGAAGCGCTAATCGAAGCGCAGATGACGTTCCCTCCGCGTTCGTTGCCGCGACAATTCTCGTCATCCATGACGTGCAAATCCGTTTATCGAGGTGCCGGGAGATAATCGTCGCGAGATGAATGAACCGGATAAGCGGAAGGTGTGCGGCGAAGGAGCCGAGGCCTATATGGAGAGCCTCGAGTTTCCGTTTTCGTCGCCGTCGAAGTTGTGCCGTCGGCTAATTGACGCAGTCGGGAAACAGCCCGGGCTGTCTCCGACGTATAAAAATAACCCAATTCACTGTGTCTAGGTTCTAGTTCGAGGTGAACGAGAGGACGACAATCGAGTTATTCTAAACTCCCGGTACGAGAGAGAATCCCTCAGGCGCCGCCGTCTACTCTCTTCGTCGAAATTAATCATAGTCGTAATGAGCCTCTTCTTCAATTTAAAAAACGCCGGAGAAGAGTCGCCGGTTCTTAATGGGCCGGCTGAGAGCAACGATATTCGCGCTTTTAAATGTGAAATTAACTTTAAACTGAAGAAGAAATTAGATTGAGAAGTTTATTTCGGAAATAAAGTATTGTTACATTATTCGGTATAGTCATTGATATACTGTGGATAATTTTGCGTAATGAAGCTGAATATTTAATACTATTCACCGACATAACGAAATTATAATTACGCATTTCTCTCGTATTCTCTAATGGCGACTGTTAAACAATTCCGATTTAATTACCTGTGACTCGTTAGCGCATTATTATGAGATTTAAATATTACATTTGGCAATGTAACAATAAATTTATTGCACTTTTAGTAAATTTATTTACTTATATCATTGTTTCCAAAGATCACCGATCTTACTTTAAATTACTGAAATACTGAAAATTGAAGGATATTATCGACTACTGACACATGGAAACAGAAATTTGTTGCTAATCGAAATAAGAATAAAGTTGTTTCGGAATATATGTCGCTATTTAAAAAATGTATTTTGGTTGTTTCAATTCAACGTGAATGCAATTAAATGTGCACAATGATATCGCGATATCCTGCGCGTTATGTAATTTCTAACTTTCTGGACGACGCGCTACTACTTTTACTAATAGTCGGTCGCGCCACGCCGTAAAACAATGAGCAGACGTCCACATGGGTTCGGTGCTTCGTGCGAAACGAGGTACCAGACGCCAAGTTCTCCGCCAGGACCGTGATATCTCGTTCTTGCGAAATTCGCGAAGCTCGAAGCGGGGCGTTACGGCGATCGTCACAGGGAATGCCGGAAGTTAATTCGCGGAATGGCGATGCACCCGCTGACACTTGCCTTCTCTCGCCGCGCGCGCTTCGCACGGGATGAAATTACTACTCGCTCTCGCATATGCGGCCACGATAGGATACGCCTGCCTTTGCCGACATGCGAGCGAGCGAGCGAGCGAGCCATTATTCCGCCGGGGGCCTCGGCCGGGTCGCGTCAAGGGATAATTCGGTTAATTGCCGCAGCACACCGGGTACTGGATGGCCTGCGATCTGCTAAGTGCGACGTGCTAGCCGCGCGCAGCAATCGCTCCCGTTTCATTTCTATCGCTTTAATCTCCTGCGATCTATATCTTCCATATCTCTGTTTTTCAAATTTCGAGATGTTATCGATTATGTTTCTTTACGCATCCTGGTCGGAGAACAAGCTCCGTCTTACCTCAAATATTTAAATTAATAAATATATTAATCATGCTAAAGAGATTAACAATCATAGACCAAATAATATAAATCAATAGAGATAAAAGTTTGACCAATTATTAGGAATGATATATCTTAATTTTTTCTCTTTACAAAATTATAGAAAAAGTTCGCAGTAATAAAATACTACTATTTTAGGCGTCTCCGTCAACTTTCATCTCCTTTGTTGAAAAAGAGGAAGAAACTCAATTGTTCTGTTCAATGACTCGTCTGACGTTACATGCCGATTAAACAAAGAGCTCTAATTCGATACCGTGCATTCTCTCTAGTTCAAAATTTTCCATTAGGACAATGGCATTCTAAATTTAAACGTGTAGCGGAGAGGCCATTTCTAACGTTAACTTGTTCACCCCTTGCGCGCACAGTCATCGGAATATCCGGATTATGCCACTACGGTTTCGAACGCAACGCGGAAGACACACGGCGAATGATCCGGGTCGAGCGAGCGTGCACATGCGTATTTACGTGATTGTCGGTCTCATACACATACGCATAATATACACAGGAATGTGTTCCTACAGATAGAGGCGAGGCATTTCGCACGTGTGGCTAATCGCGATAACTCATGAGAGCTCGCGGGGGTGTGTTAGAGAGCGAGAAAGATGGAGAGAGAGAGAGAGAGAGAGAAGAGAGAAAGAGAGCGAGAGAGATATCGTTGCAAATGAACGAAGCAGGATGTCGGGCTATATCTACGCCCCCGGAGCAAATTCTCCAGACAAAGCCGGCGATCTGCAATCGGCTCTCTCTCGGATGCGCCGTGCATGTATTGTGCGCCAGCGAGCCGTCCTGCTCCGAAAATAATTTATCGTAGGGTTGCGCGAGCCGCGAGGGGAGTCGCGAGTGATAATGGCGCGTTCCGCGATCGAGATCGCGCCGGATCTTCTCTCCCCCTCCCCCCCCCTTTGAGCCGTTTATTGGGTTATCGAAGTTATCGGGGCCGGTAGTGTGTCGGCGAGAGCGCGGCTCCGAGATTCACGAGCACGATAAAAGATCTCTCTCGCTCCCGCCTCTCTCTTCGTAGGTTTGCGGTTCGCGATGCTGGGAAATTGTTTTCGAATCGACGCTCGCGGCTGCACGCTCGCCAATTTTAATTGTGAAATATTGCGCTGGGGCGCACGAAGGCAGGTCGAAGTTGCACAGCAGGAAAGCAGTGATGACTTATCGGATGGCGATCGTTGAATTTCCACGATGGAAATGTTTCCCCCCAATTAGATCGCAATCGAACTGTAATTGATTGATTAATCGATAAACGGTGGTAGAGAGAGGCGTAATTACTGTACGCTACGAAATTTTTGGTAGTACCATCGAGATATTTTGGAAACATTGAACAGCTTGTAAACTTAACGATAACATCAAACAGTTTACGCGTGAACGTGAGCTATTAATTTATGATACCTCGGAAACTGCCGTTAGCTTTACATTAATCTTCGGCATTAACGTGCAGCGAGATATTTAGATGCAAGGGTATTAACTGTTATTTATAGATTCGTAATTATTGTACTTATTTATGCAGCCTGGCCATATATATTTCTAGTCGCGACCGCTACTTCACTACTTTGCCGTACAATATAAATTCTAATACACACACCTACGTCGCTCGCTGAACGTATACAATTTTTTATTCGCTCGAGGGTCGGAAACCCGTAGACGTCGATTTACGTAAGATTATCCCGAACACTTCTCGCCTCCCGCTGATGCAAACCAAACCCGCATCATCTACGCTCTCTCGCGTTGACGCCCCGACCGGAGAGATACGTCGTGAACCGGAGTGTAATTCGTTGAAAGGACCTATTGTGAATAAATTGAGCCGAGGCGAGGATCGACCCGGCGTTCCATCGCGGCGCGGTTTTGTCCGCATGAAATTCCCACCGCCGATGCTCTTACCCTCGCGTCGTTCCCCCCAAAGCCCTAGGCAACCACGTGAGTCGTCAATTTATTAATCCACCGACAGCTGAAGCAGAAGCGAGGCGTATGAAAGGGCCGCGGAGGTGCGACCGTCCTCGAGGACGAGACGGACGTCGTTACGCATTGTCCCTGTCGATGTCGTAGAATTCGACGCGTTATCCCGCATTCCCTCCCGTTTTTCGAGGCCCTGGACTCTCCAGCGATAATTGCACCCTCCAGCACAAGTTGTACTTCTATAGCGGGGTCGTCGAACGTGCGCGTGGACGTATATGTACATGCGCGGACGTATCTGGTGGACATCGTTTCCGTCCTAAGTGCCGCTATCGTTCTCGTGCGATTTCGCGCGACGTGTTATTTTCCAGTTCCGATTGTTAGGTTTATTTGCTCCACTCGAGATGATTACTGTGGCGAGAGAAAGAGAGGGTGATAGAAGCGCGTAGAGGGAGAGAGAGAAAGAAAGCGAGAGAGAGAGAAAGGGGAGCGGCGTTGCTAGACCGTTGCAGAAAGGGCCAGCAGCAGAGATGCACGCAACCGCGGTTTAATCGCCGGCGCATTGTTTTCGCCGGTTTGCATTAACAGATTCAGCCGCCTCCCCGACCATAATCGCGCGATCGGCTTGTAATCGAGTTAGTCGGGAAAAGCCGCCGCTTATTAACGGGTCCGTGAGCGTTAAATCGCATGCCTAAACTGCTGCCACGCCGAAATTGTTTCGGCGCAGTGGCCAGCACGTGGTGCGCCAACGTTAATTGTTGTTTCCACGTGTAATTTCGGGTCGACGACCACCGGATAACGGTGCCGCGAAGCGTTCGAATTTAATCTTGGCGTTAGCGTAGCGCGATGCGCCTGAAGATGAAGCAGCCTGAAATCGGCTGCGTGGAACATTATCAGGATGAAATTCGTCAGTCGTTCTCTGAACTGATTTAGCATCTATGAGTTTTAATGTTACCTAATGTCAATCTTTCTTTCTAAACTATAAAAAATAAAATGAAAAGGAAGTTCTCTTTAATTAAAATATTCGATCCTGAAACTGGAACAAAGTGAAGAAACAATTACATTACTATTAAGCGCGGTGAAATAGATTCCAAGTTTTCGAACAAGGCGGACGGGAAAATATTCGTGAAGCAGCTGGCTCAGACAATGCATCGTACCTCTACTTTGGCCATAATGGACCCTCCGACCGGAAATTGCATGCGCCGGAAATCGCCTAGGTTCAACCGAATGCGTGAGGACGAATGCGAGGGACCTATCGGGTCGATCTACTCGTGCAAAGTGCCAAGCAAGTTGGCTATTGTCGGAAATCTTTCTACATATCTAAGTCGCGTGAGGGTCATTGCGAGGAATTGCCTCTGTAAGTCGGGTTTAATGACGCGATGTAACACGCCGATGCATTGTTAAATATGCATCGCTTTAATGTTTTAATTAAGTTTCTACATTTCTTGAAATGTACGTTATATGAATTTATTCCTATGGGAGCTCGAAACTTTTGGTTTAAGTACGATAAAATATGAGAGATAAGCGGAATATGTGAGATAAAGTAAATATCTATATGAGATACGTAAATGTATAACGTCGTATTTTCTTTAGTAATGTGTTTAATAATTCTAAGATAGCGAAGGCTGTTACAGCCTGCATATAAACTTATCCTTGCTTAGCTCAATCTCTCTTTTTATTGATGGAATAAATGACGACGAGAGGAAACGTCACATTATTTCGCTTACGCCGGAGATACGCGAGAACTACACATATTTCTGCACTCTTCTGAAATTGTCATGATTTCAGTGTTCGATCACTGCTTGATTTGTCGTTTCCGTCGATCAAATTAGAGTGTCCTTGTTTCGATACGAGTGAACTTGCACGGCAAGGAATTGCCAGCCAGTTACCGCGTGGCGATGCTGGCTGCACGGTAAATGGAATTAATGGCGTTGGAATGATAAGTGACGCCGTGGCTGAATCTGATTTGATTACCAAGTATTTGCCGTCCGGTAGTATAATAGTGACCTAACGCTGCCAATTGTTGTTTCTGTAGACACCGTTGAGCAAGCAAAACGACTTGTCACGACTTGTCTCGTTTGGTCAATGCTCTCTCACTTCCCGATTATATCATCCTTGAAAGCTAAGTGTGTTTCTAGAAGTCCTTTTAAAAAGAATAACCAGTGAACTCTTGGACATCGCGTTTATTATTTTATCCTTAGAGGTAGGATCGAGCCACTGTAATATCGACTTGATTCATCGACACCAGTCACTTTGCTGTCTGTCAATTGCCGAGGACACCGAGTATATGTTGCTCTATGTGTCACGCCTACGCTTATAATATGGTAGGCGTTTATCGGAGGGATAAGAATCGCCCTCATGATTTGAAAGTAGTATAGAATTACGTGAAAACTCACAAAAGAATCGTATTAATTATATCTTATTCGAGCAAGTTGATATGACTAATGAATCTAAATATCTATTATTAAAATATTGATTTAAAAATTAAAACTTTTTGCATTTATGTATCGTTACGCTTGTCAGTATAAATATCGATTTGATGATAAGCGATTTACATTAATTTGACATATTTTTATTGTTATCTTTAAACAACATCGAATACATGTTTTAAATACACAGATTGGTTTATTTGTAGCTCTCAGTTAGATTTAGTTTATCATTTAATGAAGAAATCGCAAGAGAAAAACAGTATATTATGTTCTGTTGCGTCGTCGATTATTCGGAGCGCGTTTAAAACGGAGCAGTCCGAAGACTGTACTAGTGAATGGCGACAAAGCAATGAAACGAAACGATTTAATAAGATCCTTAGACAGTGCGTCGGGCTACTGCAAGAGAGACGGCAGTATGAATGCCCCTTAAAACTGGTTTCCGTTGCGTTTCTATGCGAGCGGTTGATCGTAACGCAGATAGGGAATAGGCTTACTCCAGTTTGCGGTCAAGAAGCGTACAAGAAATTTAATCTTCTCTTTCAGAGAAAAATTTTGGATTATTAGCTCTATGTATTTACGCGCACTAAACCAACACACTCACACACAATTATTTTTATTTTTATCAGCTTGCACTTATTATATTCTGATGACGAGTCAAACAATTCTTTAGATATTTTCACTTTAAAATTTAAACGAGAGGAACTGCAATTTTTAATATCACATAATGTATCGGGCGCGTATCTACGAACAATGTTATCATTAATCTTTTATGATAAAAGCAATTTTCTACGTCAAAAACTGATATAATGCACAATCTTATTTAAGAATTTACCTCACAACGCATCGTAAGATTTATGCTCGAAACTAAATTGAGTTACGCATCGTAATGTGCAACGTATACTATAGAAATTCTTGTAATATTGGGCGTTGCACGTACTCCGATGTCTGTCTTAAAATTTCAAATCAACGAGACGCTACTCTACATTTCTCGCCTTACGGTGTTGCACTTGAACAAGTTATCGCTACTGACAGTTGCGCGCGATAGTTTTATCACGTTTTCTATCCAAGTCTCTCTTGGCTTGTCGAAAACTTCGCGTGAATTACGAAGCGCCGAGCGTAATACGGCGTTGCATCGGTTGTGCGGATGGTATCCAGCTGAGTGCAGCTGACAACGAGAGCGGCAAGTGGAGCTACGGCTGCTGCACGTTGCGCAGAAACGTGGCAAGTACAAGTTACAGCCTGTTCCGTACTTACGCAGGGACGGACTTACGACCGAAGACGTTCTACGTTCTTTCGTTCTTCCAACGTTTCTGATATACTCTTAAAGTTGTTTCATTATTTCTATTATAAATACGGCCCTACCGTTAGTTACTGGAATGCAGAAAGATGCTGCATTTATAACGGACATACACACAAAGAAAGATGTATGCTCTCAGAAGTAATAATCTCAGAAATAATATCATACATGTATCTATCTTTTTTTTATTAATGTCTTATTTTTTTCTTGT
Source organism: Tetramorium simillimum (assembly GCA_011636635.1). Lineage (NCBI taxonomy): Eukaryota > Metazoa > Arthropoda > Insecta > Hymenoptera > Formicidae > Tetramorium > Tetramorium simillimum. The sequence continues at coordinate 60,147 of VBVQ01000129.1, read as the reverse complement.
TATGAGTAAGTGAGATTTTATTTAGCAATTGCATATTTTATGTTATGAGGAAAGATTTGAATTTATAATATCAATGCGCAGTTATTTTGCATGCCAGACTGTTTATAGATCCTTTTCAGCGGTATGTTTGCGAATGCATGCGCTTGCGTGCACTCGCACGAATGGGACGTGCGCGTGCGTGCATGCGATTCCCACCGTCCTCACAAGCCAATGATTTATATGCTAATCCCGCGTGTGGAAGGCGAATCCAAGTCTCCGGCAAACTTTCACTGTCGTGCGTTAAAAATTCCTCTTTCGTAGCGGCGAACGCGACGTGCCGGGATAAACGATTTCACGTAATTCGCGAAATTTCAGAGAGTCGCATGTCATCGCGTACGGCACGCGAAAAGCAATCTCAACTTCGGTCTCACTTTGAAGCTGTATATTCATCGCTTAATTTGCTTTGTCAGCGATCATAGATGTCTCACAAACGCTTTACTTTTCTAACGATAAGTGATAATAATTCGGAGAATCGATATTTTTATTCTTTAACGAATTCTTTTCAAAAACTTTATTATCTTTTAGGGGTACCGGTCAAGAATGCACTGTATAAAAAAGATAAGATTTACGCTCTGTAGGTGGTTCTTATGTCTTCCGTTAAGCTCGTAAATTATCTTTTTTCAAAGGAGTGTGATAAAAAAGAGAGAACTAGAGTATATAATCTCTCGATTTGATCGACGCCTTCCTGTCGCTTTGGTATTTTTAGAAGAGTGTATCAGCGCAAAATCACCGCCCCGGCGGCGGCCAATAAGTTAGAACGTGTTCTTGCATTCACCTGTTCCTTGGAGAAGACGCATTTGATGCTGACCCAGCGATGCGCTATGACGGTACAGTTACAGCCGTTCATGGCGCATATCCCCGGCTTGGTGGCCTCGGTGTAAAGTAGGAACGCGAAACACCACAGGAATACCGAGCATACGATCGCACGATCACATTTAATGAGCCCGTCCAGGGCGCTGAACACTCTTCGCTTGACGCTCATTGCGACGATCGAGCGGTTAGATCATCACCAGCCGATCAGCCTCGATTCCTCGCCCCTGTCATAACGATCCGATCACTCGCGTTGCCGTACAACGCACTCGCGCGGAGCGGGAACCCTCATCGATTCACTCCATCGATTGGTACACACTGCGCTCGCGAGTATCACCCACTTGTATTCTTCATCCACTTGCAATTTCCTCCATCGATCGATTTCGCGTCCGGACGGAGAGGGAGGCTCATCTCCTCCGCTTATCGATTTGAATCGATCGACATTCCGCACCACGTGGAAGAAACTGGCGGCCGAGCTTGTCCCGATACGCGCGCGGTCGGATGAGGAAAACGCGGTAAAGGAGGGAGAGCTTGGGACTGACTTAGAGACTAGCTGACGCGATCATGACGGAGGTTGCTTTTAAACTGTTGTAGCCGGTGGCATGCACGATCGGTGTCTGCTCCCCACCATAGATCCATGTGGCTCGACTCGCCTTGCCACTCGCTCACTCGCCGCGCGTTCTCCCTCTTCGGCCTTCGGAAAGTTAAACGCCAGATCCCCGTCATCGGACCCGAGAATACGGGACGGGCGATCGGTGCTCTCTTCGGGGTCTTTCGATCGGTCCGCCTGTGTTCACCAGGGAAACCGACGATCGAGCTTCGCGAGAGCGCGGTCGTCGATTTTCGGACGCGTCGGCACCATCGGAGGACGCGCACCTGCGGAGACGACCTTGACCAACTTACGATTCTCGGCTACGTCGATGACCCACGTGTTTGTCACGGATGCTAATTGCGTAAGCGAATTGTGTTCAGGGCTCGTAATTCTGATCAACGGAGTCCCATCGGTGCCGTTCCCATAAAAGATCTCGGACATGATTGTTCTGTTGTACCGTAAATCGAGTTGCTCAACATAAAAAGTATTTATCGAAGTTTGCAACCGCGTTACGAAACCTTTAGATATTAGATATTTATTGGCATTAATATTATGAATCCAAATTAACCGTTCTTTAATGAAAATATGCACTTCCTTTCATATCTATGGTATGCATTGTATGGTGTTGGATAGAAATTGAATAGAATTTCAACTTTTACAATGTTATCAAACTTACTATCTAAGGGATTTCGAAGTTATCGAGGACTTCCGACTTTGATACGTAAATTCTCCTGAAGTTCCTGAAAAATTCGAAAACTTTATTCTTACGTGTAAGTTCCGCAAGTGAAATCGAGGGAGGACTGTTATCCACCTGGTACGAATACCGCGCGGATTTTTGCGCCCGGGCGTTCGTGATTTTTCCGCGATCCCAGCAAAGCGCCGGTAATCTCCGCGATTACGCGTTTCTTGTCGAGCGCGAGGGAAGATACGCCGCACGCGGCAAAAAGCGGGGCGCGAGCCGTCGTCTCCGACGTATCGTCGCCGGTGCCGGAAATATGCGACGCGGGGAGAGCGCGGTGCCGTAAAAACGGCGACAGCCCGGGTCCGCGGGACGAGGGCTGTCCGTCGACCTCGTCGCTCCTCACGGTAGCAGATAGCGTTTCCCTAAAATGCGCCAGCGCTCGTCGTAGCTCTTCGCTTTATGAGCGGAAACCCGACCATTTAATTTCCCATGAGAAATTGCGCGTGTTCCCTCCGGGCCCCCCCCCGCGCATCTTCCCCGTCCGCGTACACGTCCGTACGTCGTCCATTCATTCATAACGCGTTCCTCAAACCGGGGGAGGCAAACGCGGCGACGCCGTCCGCGAAGTGCCCATTTCCGAAATGGTCACGTACCGGCTGTACGTCACGCGGATACCGATCTTTAAAGCTGCACGCTCCCGATCCTCCCCCGGTCTCGGCTGCGATCTCTCCGCCGTATTATGCCGGCTCGTCCTCCTCCACTGGCGTCTATTATCTTTGGCGTGCCCCTCGTTCATCTTTTTCGTCGTGACTATGATCGATGGCGAGAGCGCCTGCTTCCGCGGCGTTTATATCTGACTGAGCGAAAATTACATTCGTTACATGGTTTGATACCGCAAACCACCGAGTCCCGAGGTACCTCGTCGTCGTGACTCGAGGTATTATCGGAGTAGAACGCTTTCTGACCTGGGATGAAATCTCTTGGAACGCTCCCAAAATTGAATATACAAATCAGTTTAAGTAAAATGAAACATCTTCAAATATAGTTCAAAAGGGCAACATAAACATGAATCTTTCATGTGCCTCCCCACTTTATTTACCTCGATGATAGCTTGGAGTGTAAGACTCTATTCAAAAGTTTTTTTAACAACTCCAAAAATCATCTATACAGTAACAACTCATCAAATGTTCAATTCTTTTTCATAATAAATTTGAGAAGAATTACAAATGCTTGTCATACTGAAGTTTATTTAAGTTTTTGCTTATTAAATTTTTAATGCATCGTAGATTTATTAACGGCGAAGGAAGGAGTTGTCACGGAAAATGTCGAGGTCTCCTGTTTGCCGTTAATTTTAATTAGGCCCTTATTTTTCACGTAGAGGTACCGTAATGATTGAACTCTCGCGAGACCTTTCGCGCGCGTGATTTTCCCAGAATACCGGTTCTCACGGCGGTAAAAACGCGGAGTCGACTCCGCTGTATATAGGTAGCGAGGCGCGGATCATGTCGACGGGACCCGTGGAGAGGAGAACCGCGGTGTGATTGCACCTTATTAGGGATCAGCCCGACGAGTCCGAGAACGATGGGGAAGCGACGATTGTCTGACTGACGGAGGAGCATCGTCCTCTATTTCGCGATCCACCCGGACGGGATCCGCGATATGAGGCACCGACCAATTAGGGGCATCGCGATTCTCAAACTCGTTTTAACGAACCGTACTCGCTCTCGTCCCCTGCATTTATGATGGGCTCAGACCGAGATTTCGTAATAAAGACAAGCCCCCTCGCGATGTTTATATATTTCTATATATCACAATGCCTTATATTCCCGACGTTGCGGTCCATTTTCTCTCTCTACGTGCCTAACGAAAGACTAAAAAGTTTTAGTAGAAATTTTCCTCTCACCACTCTTGTATAATTTTATATCATACTGCTTTCACCAGAATATACGATTAAGTTGACGTGCAACTTTTACACTATGTTCAGAATAAAAGACTTTTTGTATTTTTATCAGATTTTTATTGAGCTTTCACGGAGCGACTAAAGCTCATAAATCTTCTCTCGCATATATGATAAATTCTGAACTGCAATTCGAACAGGACAGAATCAATCAAAGATTAAACACAATTGCGGTTGCGTAAATCTAATGACATAAAAAATAAATTCTTAACTTTTATAGAGAGAACGTCTTTCTAAAAATTCCGCACACGTGCTATTTTCAGTTGTCATTCGAACGAACGTCTATTCCTGCGCGATTTTGTCTCCTGCTCGGCCGGCACCAGCGGCGGCAGACTCGCGCGATGGCTGCAACCGGACAGTTTCGTGGATCCGTCTCAATGCGAGGCGTTATATTCACGAGAAGAAATGAGATGCGGATGGCCGGCCATCGTCACTGTACTCACGAGAGATCAATACGGCGAGGTGGTGCACGTGCCTGGATTGAAGGTATTTCTCCTTCGCAGACATCGCGATGCGAAGCACGGCGTCGCGCGGTGAGTTATAAGAAATATGTCGAGATGCAAATCATCTTTACAGATTGAAGTCAAAGCGGTGCCGATCGATAAGACGGACATCACGGATTCCGATCAGAGCAGAAAGATCCGACGTGTTTCTCAACCGGATCCCATGACGTTCGGTGGTCATCCGCAACCATCCTTGGACATTCCGTACGAGGTGACCATCAACAACAAAATGTGCTTCTACGCCATCACCATCATGAAGGCCTATCAGAATTACTCGTTCGAAGAATTGAGGTTTATGTCACCCGCCGTAAAGAGATCGAGCGAGAGTATGCTGGTCAGGCCTAACGGCGACGGAAGCTACAGCGCTACGTGGACACCATCCTCTGTCGGCTGGTACTCGCTGATGATCACCGTGGACGGTTACAACATGGAAGATGTGTGTAGATCATTTTAATTCCCAGGAATACTTAGGGCTAAGCTGAATTCAATTCTAATCTCTGCTTTTGTAGTCGGAAATAAGCTTCAAATTAAAATAGCCTTTAAGTAGACTAATCCAATTCCGCTTTATTTAGAATTATAAAGTCGAGGTGAAGGAACCTCCGCAAGGCATGCAACCGCCCACACAGAACATTGTTAAAAAGCCTCAGCTTCAGCCGAGCAGACTCAGAAAATTCGTGGCGAAGAACAGCGCCGGCTTGAGAATACGAGCCCATCCGTCGCTGCAAAGCGAACAGATCGGGTTCGTCTCGGTTAACGGCACTATAGCTTTCGTTGACGAGGTAATATCATTAACAAGCTTTAATTATTGGCGCTTTGATCTTGAATTTATTTTAACGCTTGCTGTAACGGACGAACGAAGAAAAATAATATATGTTCGTCGAAAGCGTTAAGAAAAAAATATTTCTTATATTTTTATCTCATAATTTAAATTTAAATTTTCTCTGCGAGATGAATAAGATGTTTAAGTGATAGTAAATTCTCTCTGCTTTTATTTGACTAGATTCATAATGATGATGGCGTCTGGCTGCGATTAAATGCAGAAACAATTAAGGAATACTGTAATAGTAGTCATCTTGAGGCCTGGTGCTTGCAATACAATCAACATTTAGGAAAAACTCTGCTTCTCCCAGTGGAGGAACCAAAATCCATTTTGGATCAAGTTATCAAGGAAACTATTTTGCGGAAACGTCCTGATACTAGCGACGAGTACGTAAGAAATTTCTCGTTTATCATCCATTTTCGGCCATTTCCTAATTTCCTCGCTTGCAGCAAGAGAAAAACGGTGACTTTCGACGCCGGAAGAAGTATGATAGTCGTGAAATGTGGAGCTTCCGGACATAACATTAGAAGTAAACCGAGCTTGAAAGGCGCGCCGATTGGAATGTTAGCGCTTGGAAATACGGTGACTGTTCAAGAATACGTAAGTTGATTTATTACTATTAAATACCCGCATCTCTCCTTTTATATTTCATGATTCATCTCTTACAGTGTGTAAATCACGAAGGAACTTGGGTACGCATTGATGACGATTCAGTGGCGAAATATTGCTTTGATAAGAGTCGAGGCATAGAGGCATGGTCGCTTGCGATTAATAAACAAACCAGCGTAATTTACATGAAGCTCGAGCAGGATTTAGAAAACGATCCGATCGAGAAGAAGGCGATGATACCAGACCCGGTCGTTTCACCAAGCAATAAAGGTTTTGATTTTTCCGTGCCTTCCGTTAGTCACGAAGGCTTCAATTTTACCACGCAAAATTATACACCGGATACGGTGGAATCCATTGATAGTTGCAACACAAATCCATTTGTTTTTGGCTCGTACAATCAGCATGACTCGCCAGGTATATCATTGTAAAAATAAATTCAAATGACTTGTTGTATTAAAATATTTTTTAAATATACGTCTCTCAGGAAGCGAACGCTTTACACCAGAAAAAGCTGATGGTACTCCGAAGTTCTCGAAACCTCATTCCAAGGAAAGAGTGGCCAAAGAGCGGGAAAGAGAAGGTGGCGGTGGAAAATTTAGCGTTCTTCAAAAATGGCTGAGAGGGGATGACAAATGTCATGGAGAAAAAAGAAGTTCTCCGGGCAGGTATTTATACATAATCTTCTGAAAAACCTTAATATTTCAATAAAGTACAATTTTTTTAAGTTAAAGGATTCATTTATGCAATTTTTTTAAATTTCTGTTGAATTCCATACACGAACTTTGAGATTATCGATTTTTTCGTGCATAAAAATTAAGTCACAATACGTGATTGCTTCATTTGGTTATAAATTGCAAATTCTTAAATTTTGTAAATTTAAAATTTAAAATTTCCTGTATAAGTATCTATCTCGGCATGTATTATTAATGGTTTTTCAGAGATTTCTCTGAATTCGTGGGAGTATCTGTGAAGGAGTTGGTAAAAGCGATGGGAGAGAGCCGCGCAAATGGCAACGGAGCGACACCACCGGAAACCCCGCGGCGAATGTCAAGAAGTTCTTCGCCAAAGAATCCCCAAGGTGGGTCACCAAGATTTCACAGCCCTTCTTCCAGTCCAGTCCCAATACCCGGTACGTATATGTTATTTGCATCTGTTGAATACGTATGACTATCGTTTCTCTACCAAACTAATTTATTTCATAATTCATTTCTAACATCCACAATTTCCGTGTGTGTACTTTGTATAATTTGGCATTACAACCGCTTTGAAAATGAAATTATTTCAGAAGCTGTGAGAACGGATGCTGATACTTGTAAGACAATATTTTATGTATTTATGTTTCTTTTTTCTATTGTGTATTAGAATAAAAAAAACTGATATTCGACATAGTAATATTCTAATGAAACATATGATAGATAATAGAAAAATTTTAGATATTTTTATATTAACTATTAATACACTCTATTTGGGTTAGTTATAACAAATTAGTCATGTTGATCTTAGCTGGGTCCAGTCGACAACCAGCTGTTTCTGGCAATTGCCTCTTCCCTCCTGCTGCTAACGCACCAGGTACTCGCCGCTATCCTATTGACTTACTGAAGTTGTAAAATATCGAATAATGCACAAATTTTGTATCTTTAAAGATCTATTTTAATTATCACCATTTATACTTTACATATAGGATTGATGGCACGATAGAATCCACTTCGTATTGATCAGTGAATATTAATAATATTACGACATCGTCTTATGCATGCGCGATAACGTAGTTGCAATCGGAATGGCACGCGATAATTCGATATTGTTTCGTTTTTTACATACGCATGATTGATTATATCATATGCACAAAATAAATTCTTTATTACGCAATCCGAGAATATAATGAAGCTTTACAATTAAGACATACTCATAACGACACAACATAGATATACTACAATTAATCAAAATTATTAGGTGGGAGAAGCGCGATAGGAGGGGGAGAGAGTATGAGTGGCAGCCCTGTACTCTGCGGCTCTCCCCGAAGTGTCGGCCTCTCCCCATTAGGTAAGAGCACTATTACACGCTAATTCACCATATCCTAGTTTACATTCCATCGACATTTATACTACAAACAGTACCAGCTATAAGATTTCATATTGCTATTACTTCTACACTTCAATACATATCAAAATACATACTACATATTTTTTGAAACTTTTGCCCAGTTAACTTTTAATTTAGAACACAATTGCACGAAAATCTGCACGATTTAAACTCTTTGAATGAATTGTATAAGCGAATGTTGTAAATGTTTTGCTCTGTTACTTCCATTTGCCAGCAAGGTGAGAAGCCGATATCCTTGCCATCTAAATTAAATATCCGAAATGTATCTTCCGAAGATTATATAATGTAATCGTTAACACATTATTAATCTTTTTTTTAAGTGTCAGGAGGGATGATTGACAGCATAACGTCGCAACGTCGCGGTTCAACGCAGAGCGATACAAGTGCCTTGGTTAGTAGCCTGACGAGAGATCCATCACAGTCACCGAGCGGTATTAGCACTACTGCCAATACGCGTGATCTATCACCGAGTCCAAGTTGTAGTTCTTTACATATGAGATCTGAGGGCAGTATAGCTAGTCCGCCCGACACTCCCAAGAAAGAATGTGCTGTAAGTAATGTAGCGTAAAAGCCTCTTTTCCGCTTATCTTCCTACCTGATAGCAAAGATACATGAGAAGACTTTCATATATAGCGTTTGAGGGATTATGCAAAGAATTAAGAAGTATATTATTTCTTAAAGGATTCGCAAGAAAGTCCGCGCAAAGTATCTCAAGCGCAAACGCAGACAAGCCCCGAGAGCGCTACCACGGCTATGAAGGGTCATTTCAACATCGGTTCATCCGGAGTAAAGGATGAGCGACACTCGCCGAAAATGAACAGGAGAGATCACATAAAAGCCGTGAAAACGAGAGCGAAACGTGCCATGTCACCTGCCAACGCGCAACAGAGTTCTAGTCCTAACCGTACTTTAAATTTATGTAAAGACAAGGTGAAAGAGGCGATCAGTCCATCCGTGGGGGAGTGTTTGAGAGCTGTTTTCGCTGCATTCTTATGGCATGAGGGGATCGTACACGATGCCATGGCTTGCGCGAGTTTCCTTAAATTCCACCCAAGTTTGCCGAAGCAGGGTGCACTGGTCGTAACCAGACAAACCGTAGTGCAATCCAGCGACAAACAGCAACAGGAGCAAAAGGCACGTCAAAGACATTCCGTCGAGGTGACAAACGCCGGCAATTATTTGCACATTCAGCCCAGCACGTTGGAGACGCTTACGCGGTCAGCCGCGAATGCTAATGCTAATAGAAGTAGGAAAAAGCAGGAGAACACGATCAAAGAAGAAATTCAAGCGAGTACGGGCAAGCTTACTTCTCTGCCTGAATTTCATACAGTCGCGGTACTACCACCAGCGTTAAAGAGCCTAGTTTTTCTATGGGAGGAACTCAGTACTAATTGCTTGCAAGCTATCGAGCAACAGTCGATTCTGCCCAGTCCCATATCGCAGATACAAACGATGAAGCTTGCGAAACGACCGATACCGGAGAAACGTCCCAGAGAGGACAAAGTGAAGGAACGCGAGAAGAAAGGCAGCCGGAAGAAGAAAGAATGGAAGCCTATCGGCAGAGCGAACACGTCTGAGGTTTTAGCGGGAATTGAACGGGAGACTATCTGTGAACTCTGCGGCTTGATGTTCCCACATCCAGTCACTTATCATATGAAAATGATGCATCCAGGCTGTGGCTGGCATGCTGGCGGAAAAGGATACAACAGCGGCGGAAATTACTGCGTGGGGGGGGCGGGCAACTGCGGCGATGGCGGGGTCGGTGGTAGCTCGTGGTACTTAATCTGCGATACGTGTAGAGATAAATATTTGAAAGCTAGAAAGAGTAAGTTCGCAAAGAAATTTGTAAGCGGGATTTCCAAAAGGAAAAACAGCACGAGCAAGGTCTTATCTCCGATTAATAGCCCCGGCGGAAACGAAACTCACATAATTATGAAAAACAATGCGATGTTTCTGCTGGATCTGGCTAGCGCTTCTGGCTTTAATATCCCTAAACAGCAGAGACGACCGTCACAGACTTTATCGTCCGTGGCTGAGAATTATAGTCCACCCGAGGCTACAGGACCTTTTCCGCCCACTGGACCATTCCAATGTTTGCAAGCCCTAGGTATTCATCATTCGCAGAGTCACGACGAAAGGTACTACGAAGAAACTCTGAGACGTGAAAATGGACAACAAAATAATTATGAGGGAAACAGCAGCACGTTCAACAATACGAACGGCAGGGTAAAGAAATACTCTTCTTTTTTTTCTATTTTTAATAATTGACATCACTTTAATTATCATGATCTTATTTGCAGCCATTGTCAGAATACCCAACGAGCGATAGCGATAATGAAAGCGGCAAAAATCGTAGTACTTTTCATAGATCGGTATCTATGTCTACCGGTGCTCCTTGGGCCAGAAACAGTAACGATGGTAGAGTCGTTATGATGAGGAAACGAAATAATAGCAGTAGCGAAATGAATAACGGTACAATTTTTTACTTTAAATGATAATTAAAAATATACCAGAAATTAATTTTTTCCTGAAAGTATTGATAATATCTTTGCTATTTTTCAGAGGCGGGTTCTTCGCTTCTATGTTATCCATCCGCTGCACTGCAAAAACTAGTGCCATCAATGGATCAATCCGCTATAGTATCCACTAGTCAAATCGAAGTAGCGAGTAACGATCGGATAGAGATTCTCATGAGACCTGTAATGTTGTTCGTTCTTCAACAGCACAACTTGCAACATTTGCAGCTTGCAATGAAGCAAGCGTTGCGTCGTGCCGCTTGTCGAGTTTACGCGATGCAGGCGTTAAATTGGCTTTTAAGGAGCGTAACGCAACCAATTTGTTTGCACGACTTACTTTGGTGGTTCGTTTCGTCTCTGACACCAGTTGTTCCTTCTGATAGTACGGATTCGAATGATGAGGACAACAGAACGGAAAAGAAGGAAGACCACGTAAGTGATATTTTTAATAAGAATTAATTTGTTAATGTAAACGCATATGATATTTAATATGCTTTAATTTGTAGGATATAATTGGTGTAAGCGAGCATCCTTTAAGTGATTTAGTAATAGCCGGAGAATCCGTTAATCCATTACCTACTGTATTTCATACTTTGCTGCAAACAATTGCGGATTTAATGTTATTACCACCACTTGGTAAGTTTCTCTCAGCAAATTAAAAAGAGGTATTTAATAAATATACTATAATAATATAAATTTACAGGATCTCCGTTACAACAAGCTGCGATTCGATGTTGGGGTATTCGATTTACACCAGCAGATCATATGTTCCTACATAGAAGTCATGTATTTAGTAATATCAGTAAAATTCTCTCGCGATCCGAAGAAGAAGAAGATGTTACGATGAGTATGCACGAGAGCCATCAATCGACAATCTCACAACAGATAAGCAGTTGGGTGGAAGCTTTGAAAGATTTAACTTCTAACGTTGAGATCAAAGCCTCTAGTAGACAAGCCATGATTGGTAGCCTAACGGATAACTCAACAGAAACATTTTGGGAATCTGGAGACGAAGATCGTAATAAAACTAAAGTGATTACAGTCCTGTGTGGCGCTCATTCATTACCCAAGATATTATATGTGCATATCGATAATTGCCGTGATTTAACAGTAAGTTTTTTTTTTCATAAAATTAGATTGTTTTTATCAAGTAATATTTGTCTAATTCAAAATTTATTCACAAGCACAAAGTATCCAGCGTGACGTTCCTGGCTGGTATCAACGCCGACGAGATGATAAAATTAAGAACTGTAGAAATCGAAAGTAGATCAGCTGGTTGGATTAATTGCCCAATTAATGGTAATGTAAAAAATTATAATTATTAATATATTAGGATGGATGTTAGAGACGTATTTTTAAAACGTATTTTTTTCAGAATTGATATTCTTTGTTCCTCTATATATAATAGTATAATAATTAGGAATGTAATATATTTTTTCACAGATCAACGCCATGTAGTTGTGGGTATGGAATTAAAAGGTCCAGATAACTCTTTGAGAGTTCGTCAAATCAGAATGTTGGGCGAGATTGAAGGAGGATCTCTGAAAGTAGGAAAACAGCTAAGCGCACAGACTATTCAACAAAGAAATTGTGAGGCAGAAACTTTAAAAGTGTTTCGACTAATCACATCTCAGGTGAATAAATATGATTTCTCGCAATTTTTACCTTTTATTGTAGCATTTTCTGCAATGTCGTGTTGCATATTACAGGTATTTGGGAAACTCATACAAGGAGAAAAGCAACAGCAGATGGAACCAGCGGAAGGTGTCAATGAAGATTTAGAGGACAGTAATGATCTCCGGGAGCATATGGTTGGAATATTGTTCAGCAGAAGTAATTTAACGCACTTACAGAAACAAGTGTGCACACATATCGTGCAAGCGATTAGAAAGGAGACTATACGCTTGAGAGAAGAATGGGAAACACTCTTATGTTCGCCGACACCTGCCAATAGCGTATTGAGCGATAACAGTGATCTTCCAAAAGCGGCCGATACTTATTGCTTCGAAATGCTTTCTATGGTTCTTGCTTTAAGTGGTAGTTCTGTAGGACAATATTATTTATCGCATCAGACTGGCTTATTAAAAGATTTATTGAGTTTATTGCACACTGGATCAGCAAGAGTGCAACGTCAAGTATGTTTTATTAGCATTGTAAAATTAAATGTGAGATTTCAAATAATTTTCATCATAATATTGTTCCATATTTTTCAGGTAACATCTCTCTTACGGCGAATATTGCCCGAAATAAAACCTGAAACATTAGCGAACGTTATAAACGTCGAACGACTGCCACCTACTGATTTCAGCATCGTATCCGCGGCGAACAGTGGTTTTACTCATGCTTCAGATTTTGATGAACATTCCGCTGGAATTCTCGATGTATTTTTAAGCTGTATTGCGAAAGCATTGACTGTGCAAGTCAAAGTGAAAGGAAAAGAAAACAATGGCAAAGCGCTTCAAACTGTTTCATTAGCTACCAGCATCCATCCGAAAAGCTATGTTGGAACGAGATGGTGGTTAAGGGGTTGCATGACGCGTAAGCTGGCAGAAGTAATAATTCAACTTTTGAAAGACATGGCATCGGTAAGTATTATGATAATATTTCATCATTTTAATACCTAACTACATTTTAATACCTAACAAAATTTTAATACCTAAACTAATACCTTTTTTTTTAATATTAGGGTAAATTATCGGAGGAATGGGCATCTGTAACGAAAGCAGCTATAGCGGAAAATATCCTAAATTTAACTAGATTGGACGAGAAGAGTCGTGATCCTACTGAATGCCTTCGATCTCCGACGTTATGGTTAGCACTTGCTTCTTTGTGCGTTTTAAATTCGGAACATGTAGAAAGATTGTCGTCTGGTCAATGGAGCGGTTCTGAAGGACAGCCATTGCCACCTAGGGTAAGATTATCATTGCATTTTCAAATTATTGTGTATAATATAAGAATAATTAACTTTGTTTTTTTTTATAGCCAACATGTAGTAATCATGATGATGACGAAACCACGGCCATTATTCAATGTAACGTCTGTGGTAATTTGTGCGCGGAATGCGATAGAATCCTACACCTTCATAGAAGAACGAGAACGCATCTCAGACAAGTATGTAAGGAGGAAGAAGAGGCGATACGGGTAGATCTTCATGAAGGTTGTGGCAGAACGAAGCTTTTCTGGATCTTGGCTTTGGCAGATAGCAGAACACTGAAGGCACTGGTAGAATTTCGTGACGGCGCGCCCAGAAAGCCGGTTGGCGCCACTACTGGTATTTGTCGATTTTGTGGTACCACGGGAAACACGGGGTTGCTGGCAATAGGCAACATTTGCGCCGATCATGATTGCCAGGAACACGCCAAAAATGCGTGTAACATGGTCCACTCTTGCGGCCACATTTGTGGGGGTGTTAGGAATGAAAGAACTTGCTTGCCATGCCTTCATCGTTGTTTACCAGGGACCGATTTGAAACAGGACGCCGATGACATGTGCATGATTTGCTTCACCGAGGCCCTATCCTGCGCACCAGCGATTCAGTTGCAGTGCGGCCATGTATTCCATCTGCATTGTTGTCGACACGTTCTGATGAAGCGTTGGGTAGGACCACGAATCACATTCGGTTTCTCTCTGTGCCCTATTTGCAAAATACCGATGGATCATCCGACATTGTCCGAACAATTAGCCAGTGTGAAAGAGCTCTACGAAGACGTACGAAGGAAGGCGTTAATGCGCTTGGAATACGAAGGCTTGCACAAGTAATATTTTCTCATCAATATTTGACGATACAAAATTGACACGTAATTATAAATGCACGTTGAAATTATCCTTTGAAATTATTTTTTCGCAGAGCCGAAGGAGCTTTCGCACCTGGCGGTCGTTATCAGGATCCCGCTGCTTACGCGATGGAACGGTATGCGTATTACGTGTGTTACAAATGCCAGAAGGCTTACTACGGTGGTGAGGCACGTTGCGACGCCCAATTAGGCGGGGAATCGTTCGACCCTGCTGAACTGGTATGCGGCGGTTGTAGCGACGTGGCAAGGGCACAGATGTGCCCGAAACACGGGGCAGACTTTCTCGAATATAAATGTCGTTACTGCTGTTCGGTGGCGGTATTCTTCTGCTTCGGAACCACGCACTTCTGCAAGCCTTGCCACGATGACTTTCAACGTGTTACCACTATCCCAAAGAGTGAGCTGCCTATGTGCCCTGCTGGTACGTAAAATATTTTTGCTTTCCTGAATTTCATAACGATAATTATTTTTCAAATACATAACACTGATCTTTTCCTCGAAGGTCCCAAAGCTAAGCAACTGGAGGGCGATGAATGCCCATTGCATGTGAAGCATCCACCGACGGGAGAAGAGTTCGCTCTAGGTTGCGGCATATGCCGCAACGCGCACACGTTCTAAGCTTCCAGTGCTGTTTTGTGATTTTCATAAAGTTTGGAATTGACGCAAATTATAATAGGATACGAGAATGAGACGCATCCCATCAATCTACAGTGATAAGTTTGCGATGCGAGAGAATATATCTGTTAAGTAATGGATAAGCCATTTCTATCGGTAAATTTAGTAATTAATTATTGAACGGTAGACAGAAGAGCGCGTAGCTTATGTATCAAACTTTCTTATGCAAATCAAGAAGTGAGTTTGGATTATACATCATGCACGATATAATAGATATCCGTATATAATTATATGTCTCTTAAATATTTTACTTCGTAAAATAATGTAATTCTCTGTACTATTTATAAGAAATGACCGAATATTTAGTACTGATAAATAATAGTCAGACGAGAATTATTGTATGTAAAGGAAATGTATATTTAAGAACTTACTACTCTAAATATCATTTAAACAATAGAAACGAGTGACGAAAATATTTTTTTTTTATACGGTTATACACATAATTATATATATATAATTATATACATACTTCTATATAATTATATATATTTAACTCTTTATGTCTGGATACGTTTCGATAAAGCAGTTGATAAGACACTCTAAAAATTGCATTTCCTAACTTTCATTTGTTTTTATACTTTTTCATTAGTCACGTGCAGCTGTATGCACGCATTTAATATTATTACTATTACTCGCTCGATGCTCATGTCTCCTATTAAATTTATTATTTAACAATTTAACATTATTTCCGCAAATGACTGTGTTTCATAGCCGTATATATGGATGTTGCGTGCGCGCGCCGTTTGTTACTATCTACGATCTAAGCTTATAAGAATTAATTAAATGACCATTGCGAATGTCATTTTACCGATACGTTCCGAGATTTATTTATTTATATTATCGCACAGAACTTGGAAACCTCGCTGTCTTGCGTTTCGCCAATGAACTCTCTCAAACGGTCCGACGTAATACACGTTACGCGCATCAATTGTTGTTATTTATGTTCTAAATGTGTAAGAAAACATTAAATGGCGAAGAATCAAACAGGTCGTTTTATTTCGCATCTTGAGACTTCCGTTATTGACGACTATAATTAGATTAAAAGAGACTGTTGCTCATTTGCGATGTAGAGACGAGAAGATTGAAACTTAAATGTCCTTAGCTTTAGCAAAAAAAAAAAAAATGCGCTGTTATACTACATTTTCATGACAAATTTGACTAAACGGTAATTAATTTATGAAATAATACTATTTTGTAGTATTAAATAGAATAGAAATATTATCTTTTGTTATTTAACATGTGGAAAAAGAGATAAGAGATAAGAGTCAAGAAATATCGCTGTAAACAACTTCCGCCAGTTAATCTAAATGTCAATTGAGTTAATTGATATTATAATTATTGCATTTTCAAATTTAATCAAATATCAATCAATATAAACGATAATTAACTTATCAAGACATACTATTTTATTAATGGAAAAAAAAATATTAATCTCGTTATTTGATACGCAGGAAAGCAAATTAAAGATCAGGGAATTATATCACGAATACAAAATCGCTATAATCTCTGGCGGTGGAATTAATCATACTTACAATTATCAGTGATATATTATCGTATTCGTTTGTCAAAATGCGGTTTACGGAACATCCGCGGGAATACGAGAGATCCTCGCGCGATCGTATCGTCGCTGCGCCCAGCGGTCCCTTCACGCGTCCCACCCGGCGCTCGTCGGCGACAATCGATCCAAGATGGCGGCGACGCGCGGGCGCCATCGCGCGGCAGTGCGCCGCGAGCGGCCTCCGCGGAACGTGTAACGTGTGTGTGTGCGCGCGCGATCTTGACGTTTTTCGCCTCGATCAGCAGTAAGT
Source organism: Tetramorium simillimum (assembly GCA_011636635.1). Lineage (NCBI taxonomy): Eukaryota > Metazoa > Arthropoda > Insecta > Hymenoptera > Formicidae > Tetramorium > Tetramorium simillimum. Next base: position 43,239 of record VBVQ01000129.1, on the reverse strand, counting down.
AGCCTTTATTTACACGCCGTGCAACAATAGTTACATAATTCCCGAGACGCGCCGGGCGGCCGCCGGCGCGGCGGGCGCGGGCTCCCCGCGCGCGACTGCCGCACGGGTGACGTCTCTGCTCCGAGAATGAGCGAGTCAGCGAGCGAGAGAGAGAGAGAGAGAGAGAAAGAGAGAGAAAGGAAGGAAGACACGACCGGAGAAGACGTGAGCTCCTACGCGGGTTCGTGCCACCCTGACAACGGCACCGCCGCTGTCACGGGCTCGCCGCGGCGTCGCCGCGTTTATTTTTACTCCGCGGGGAATCGCGGCCGCCCCCCTGGGTCGGAGCGGAATCGCGCGCGCGTTTCGCCGTTCCGTGCCTCGCGGACTCGGAAACGGCGGGGAGATTCGTTTCCGCGCGAATCCCGCGAGCGTGTCAATTGGCCGCGAAAACGGCGCGGACTTCCGGCCGTTCGCCCTCCGGCGATCACTTCGCTCCGCGCATTCCTCCCCCGCGACGAACGCCTAACCTCACTTACGAGGCGCGATTTCTGTCAATCCGTAAGGGATGCGCGCGACGTCTCGTCCCGTCCTCAGCCGACGTCTCGTCCGTGACATTGCGCTGGTTCATTCATAACGTGCGCTTAATTGCGCCTCGCCGTGGCCGCGCAAAGCTCGCCGTCAGCTGCCGTTAGCCTGCTCGTGATATTGCTTTATTTACGAGCCACGCCGAGACCACGCACTGCGCCGGCCCGAGGTCCTTTTGGTTTATGTTTTATTCACCTGACTCTATCCCGGCAGTAAATAACTGCCGGGTGGACGAATTTCTGTTTACGTATCTCTAAGAGAAAAGTTATGCTCTGCTTCTCCAACACTCTGCGTTATTTGGAACATATCTCTCGTGTACAATAACGTGTGTAGAACAAGCATATTTAATATAATTTATGTTTACATTTAATTAACTCGTGTATTCCTAAGAGGAAAGTTTGCCTCTCAACATTCTACGTTATTTAGAAACATCTCTCGTATATAATAAATTGTACAGAGAGTACGCTTGTTTAATATTATTTATATTTATATATAATTTATATAAACACAACTTTTATTTATATATTCAGTTTATACAAATATAATTTATACTTACATTTAATTAAATCAAACTTACTTTCGCATTTTTATTTCAATTCTGTAAACTTGCGCATGAAAGTTTATATTTGACGTCAGACACGAGAGAGAAATTGTTTCAAATTTTGTAGCTGCTAACAATATCTATTAATTAAATTTAAAATATTGGATAGATAAAGAATATTTTAATTTAAAAAAAAAGGAGAAATGGAATGCGCGAGAAATTTGAAAGCAGAACGTGTCTTTAATTTCGGAGCAAAGATATACGCAAAAAGAAATGGACATCTGTATTTATGTACATGTGTGTGTTTATTGCCGAATAATGACATCCGCACGAACAGGTGGTTAATGTTAACATCCTCATATTCATCAAGCCTCTTAGGAGGCCCGCGATATTCCGCAGAGATTTTACTGCCGGCGTTTTTTCTTCGTTTTTTTCGTTTTACGCTCGGTGCAGACGAACGGTAAATCACACGCCGTCTCGAGATTTAAATCGATTTCGCTTATGGCCCGACTGCGTATCGCGATCGCGATTAACGCGGACGAAACGTTTTCATTGCTGTTTTAGCCGAATCAGCGCTAAAATCTCAGTCAGATATAAACTCTATAACTTTAATGTAGAACTGTTTAAGGCATCGGCCGGATTAATTTGTCAAATGCAATTAAATTAAAATGAAATTTCTCTCACGTGAAACACGCGAGTAGTCGAATTGCACGTGAGAATGGGCGATCGTCGTGTACGAGATTTACGAGACGATTAGGCTCTACTTGAAGGATTGAGTCTCCTTGAGAGAGCGATCGCGAAACTGGTTCGGACACGTGCGTAGCACGCGTCGTAACGTCGAGCACGCGCCTGTCGCTCGTCCGGAGCGACTAGGTGCGCACAATGCACCTATCTCACGGGCCCGCACGAGCGGGAGCGCTCACCGTTTGCCCACCGAAGTGAATTCGCTGATCGCGGTGGAGCGCGAGAGACGCACGTGCGGACGCGCCTCGGCTGTGTGTGAATCGCGCGGTACGGCCGAGCCGTTCCATTGATATGAAAATTCATGAAGGCGTTCTTCACGATCATTTCGCGTAGCCGCAGTTGGTTTTAACGCGCCGTACGGACCGCCTCTTAATCGAATCGCCTCTCCGGGGCATCCGGGGAACCAGTTTCGGCGATGAGAGATCGCCCCGTACCGTTATTCTTACCCGTACACGTACGCTAGTTGCAACCAAACACACGTTACGATCAGCACGCCCGTAGTAGTCCGCCCGATAATTTGGTTGGTGATATTAATACAAGATATTGGGATGGAAAAAATATTGCCCCTGTGTGACAGGGCCACACATGGAACATATGGAACATTGTTTCGCTAATTACGCGTATCGGATTATTCATTATTTAAATATAATTTATTTAATTCTCGAGTCATCTATAAGGCACACTAATTTTTCTCAAGTTGATAGAATAATTTAGTATTCTATACATTGAGCTTGTATTACGATATTAAAATGAAACGTTTTACTGCCTAAAATATGAATATTGAAATGAATGTAATAAACGACAAGATCTTTGTGGCAATAGCGAAATAATTTAATATAAAATAATTTATATTGATAATATCAAATGTTAATATATTGTTCCTCAACACGCGAGCTTCATGCTTACGTGCTCGTCATTTAATGCGCGAATTATCTTCATACTGCTCTATATTGAAGTATAGAAAATCTTAATATTTGACCCAGTGCCGGTGCTAATTAAATATCTCGTGTGCAAATTATGGAATCAGCTCGTTATTATATATCGATACTGCATTTCGCACGTACGTACATTCGAAAGTGCGAAAACATTACATTTTCTCTTCGACTTGCTTCCTTTTCTTTCTTTCATTCTTTATTATGGTAGAAAGTTAAAAGATGTCAAACTTGTCGCATCAGTGGATACGTGAGGCATTAATTAAGTAGATATGTTTGCAGACGCATCGTTCACACGCTTTTTCTTTGTCGAAGATCCGATTGACTGGCGATATTTAATCGATTGATAAATGAATTGTTCGGCGGAAGTGTCATAAATTATTTCTTCTATCTATAAATTGGAAAGGAAAGTTTACGAGTATAATAAAATACGCTTGCTCTGTTATAGGGTTTTGTAATTCTATAAACAAGGAATTTAAAATATGATGGCTCTAAAATAAACGAGAAACAAACGTCTATTCTATATGTAAAATTTTTATTTTCAGTTAAAAGAGAGTTTGACTCGGAGCTTGTCTGAAATTTTTAAACGTCATTTATGATGTCCATGAAATATTATTCAGTAGTTTAATCTGCATGCAATTTTCGCATGGAGATGTGAAGTAGAAAGTTGCCATTTTATTCGGCGAATGCGTATAGCTCGCGGCATTTTTTTTGCAGCAACAGCAGGAGATTCTTTTCACGCGAATTTTCTTGTCGCTCGTAATCAACCAACAGAGCGGCTAGCGATATTTAAATGTCGCGTTTCATCGTATTCAGAGTGTGACTAAGGTGTTGCGTACAGTGCATTCTAAACGCATAAGTTCCGTCAAAATGTGCTCTCATTAGTGGGATTAACGGCATTATAATCGGCTTCGAGTAATTACGAGTTGGGTAAGAATCGCGTCTTTTCTTGTCTTTTATTTTTCGGACATTACTATAAGCGATTCGTCGTAGCGATTTCTCTTCTTTAAGCAAGCGAGAACAAAGCTTCCCGACTCTTTCAGTAGCAATCTTACAATTGCCAACCGGTTCTTAACAGAGGATTCCTTCTTCGCCTAATTGCCCCTTGACGTATGAAACGGAGTGCCCTACGAGTTCTTCTTATCTGTGACTTTCCTTGTCGGTAGTATGCTAGTTTATTGATCCTACTCTTCCATTCGTGGAGATTTTATGGAGACTGAACATAATGTTACGTTTTAAAATTAAGTCTAATGGCGACACGTGTCTTGTATTATTAATTTACTTATCTAAGAGATAAATTTTCTAAATTTTTAATTCTTTCAAATTCTGATTTCTAAGCGTTTTTATTAATAATGTGTTTAACATTTTTACAATAATATTAGATTATTATTTGAAATTAACATGTATAACAGTTTGCTTTATTGTAACTTTAAAAGAAAATATACTAAATATTATTAAGTATAAACCACATTTCGGTCAATAGATTTAATTTTAGAACATGATCAAAATTATCATAAAGCAATCTTTATGAATAAATAAATTTTCCAAAATTTTATGTTCAATAATAATAATTTTTGCTATTTATCTTTTTGAATGCCATTTCGAGAAAATTAAATAGACTTTCATCGGAGAGAATAAGTCGAGATTAAGTGATTTTTCCTCTTTGTGGTAGTTAAAAATAAAGATTCCTTTTCGATATCGATTTTGGCCGTAATAACCGAGTTTCAAATCGATCTTCCGCTGCATTATAACTGTACCAGACAAGGCGACACTTGGTAACGTATAGATTATCATCAACAAGATCAAGGTTGTGGAAACCCGACGTTTAGGTGTGATCGTGACGGAGAAACTCGTTGGTCACACGGGTTCGGTATTGCGCGTCTACCGTGCACGCAACGACCTGCCAGGCAATCGAGGCAACAACGCGGGTTCGCTTACGCGTGCATACAAGTGCGTAAGAGTCTGACAAGGTGAATGCGCCTCCTCGGAACCGGCGTGAGCACCTTCAGTGCCTCGGACCTTCTTCTTCTCCTCCTCGACATTGCGGACGGTGCACTGGCTGGCTTCCCGCGATCTCGCGTGCACTTGCAGTCCGCCGCTCGCCGAAACCGTAACCGTCGATGACGACGCTCTTCTTACGGGGCCGTAACTCGGTATCTTAAAAGTTTCAAAAGGATTTTTTATTACGATATCTTGCGATTCTACATCTCTGACAGTTTCTGAAAATTTATTTAGAACAAAAGTGGAACACGTGTGACGAGCATATTGAATAAGACTGTTTCACGTTTGATCAACTATTGAGAACTTCGTCGGAATTAATTTAATTAGTGCAACGTTTTTTTACGAGATCGCGAGTTACCTTTATTTGTTACCTTGGACAAGGTCGTTAGCTCACAAAACGTAGTGAGTCGTGTGATCTGAATTGAGAAGACAATTATTCGTGCGTCGACTAGCCGACCTACGTGACTTGCTTGCCAGCCGTCGTATTATGTGCTTCTTCGATCCTCATTCGCTGATTGTCCGTGGCGTGTGCCGGTCCGTGCTGCGCGTGTTTCTCGCGCGGTATCTCGGTATTCATCGTCGATCAAGAAATTGACCAGGCTATCTTAGATTCGCAACTGATCCGGGGTCGTCGACTCGATGAGTATTGATAGATTCCAGAGGAGTCGAGCCTCGAGGTGATTCACGATCGCGATCGGATTTGCATAATCGACGCATTACCGTGCATCGCATTTTAATCGACCGTTTTATGAGGGACGTTTTCTTCAGGGTAGAACAGCAAGTGACTTTCGAAGCGAAATTGTAAGAGTTATTTTACGAGGGAAACGAGTGTCGTCAAATTGTCAATTTTTGCGAGTGTGCAGTGAGTCGAACCATTAGTGCGTTGATTGGTATTACGCGTCAAAACGTAAAATCGTATTCATCCGCGAGATATGGGATACAAGCTCTACCATGGTCGTCGTAATGTCATCGGCGATCGCTGTAATTGAGGATTTCTCGAAGGATACACTAGGAAGGTACGAGAAGTGTTATAATCGCGTTATTACGCTGATCTCATTCTCACCAATTACGTTCGATAATTAACCGCGGGATTTACGATGTAAAGTTAATACACGCTGCTACTGTGTCTATCGCGGTAAAATTACCGCGCGGTTATCGCGGTATTATATCGCACTGAGGAAGCACTTTGAAAATAATCGTTTCAATAATCGTGGGACGATTGACCTCTCAAGACATTACGTTATGTGAATTCGGTCAGAACGGACAACGGTAATAAATTTGGGGCCGTTACGCATTCAAGTCCTGCGATACGCATTGACCGAACGCAAATTGCTCCAAATGACTTCGCGTCAAGTCCCGTATGTTTTCCATGATAATGCGCGATCTCGTTTTTTTTTAAAGCGGTTTCGGATCATTTTTTTTTTCTTCACGTCGGATAATATCACGGCAGTCAAATATGAATGATCGGTTCCGATTCATTGCGTGATCCGAGGACTGTTTCCTGTCACAAGGAATAATCGTAGAGAGACAAATATCCGCGAAAGGGAAAAAGATTCGCGTGTCAAAAAAAACCTGTCGTTTTTGGGGTCGGTGAAATTCTACCAGATCGTTTCTCTTCTCGAAGAAATGAATACCCCACAACGACGCGTCGTTCATGCCGAAACGCACATGCGGATCGAAAGTATGTTTAGTTCCGATCGTGACGATGCATCACGTGGCCGGACAGCGTCACGAACTTGGCCTCCTTCAGTGAATTCTTCCTGATACTCGGTGAAACGTAATTGTAGGCGCTCGGGAGAAATAAATGACAAGATAATAATACTTCAAAATTACTAATATAAATATATGGGAATAAAATTTTATTTCATTCAATATAATGAATACATTAAAAAGTAAATTTTTTTAAATTTAATATAAATTGACAGATAGTTGAATTACGAAAAAATCTTGTTCTCCATATTTTAATGTTGAAAGACGTAGATGTATTAATAACTTTATATCGTGTGTAGAAAGTTTTAGCAAGAATTTAAAATATTGCAGAAAATTTATACATGCACAAATAAATACAGGAAGTAAGAACATTTGATATCATTTTGCATAAATCGTCATTTAAGCATAAAATTGATTGGCATAAATATGTTGATAAATTTTTTCTGTAACATTAATACTTGAGAAATGAAGAAAGCGCGGATTACTCAACCAGTCGACTTGCTTCGACCTCTATAATAAATTCAGGAAGACCTGCAGCGATGAATCACTGATAAACAGGTCTGCGCTCCGAGATTATATGGCACTTACGAAGCCACTCTGGCAATATTTGTGCTGATTGTAAATTCGTATCATGTCATCATCATAAACGTTATAAATTACATTAGGAATAATATGTGAATCATCTTTTGAGGAAAGAAATCGCATTGAATTCCATGCGAGTGTCAATAAAATAATTCTTAATGTGGCTTGCTTCGACTTTTGACAGATCGTAATGAGTTATGATAATAAAGTCACACGAGTTTTGACATTGATAAATGAGTTTTTAAACGACTGCAAGAACTTTGGTAAATGTCATGAATCGATGGTTCGTGCTAAAATAGCACGTATTTCATAGAATACCTTGAACTTGACGCTTCTTTCAAATCTTTTTATATCATTGTCATAGAAAGTGATCTTGTTTCTTCCGGTTAAAATAAATCAACATTTAACACGTTAAATATGAATATATTCCCACTTAAAATAAAACGTGATTTAATTAAATTTTAACTTTATAGAGTTTTGTTATTTTTAATGAAAACAAGATTATTTTAGGTAAAATACTTTTAATTCTAATATATTAATTTCTCTAGAGATCTTAGACATCTATATAATTATTTAGAATTATATAATATATTTTCTACATTCTATAAAAAAAAATACGAAATTCTACCATATTTTACAAGCTCCATTCAGTAGAATATTGATTTTATTCGTGAAAAATTTGTGCAAGGCGCAAGAGTTATTCATGTATTTCTCCTTATTTCTTACGTCAGAATTCAAGATAGCGGAGACATTATTAAGAAACCTTAGCATTTCATGCTTTCGCGATGCAGTAAGAAGGATAACATGACAAAACCAAAATTAGTATTTTAACCGAAAGTCACACCGAATTACGTGGAGTTAATCGGATTCTTCACGGTCGCTCGTCTATCCTAGGACCGTCAGCAGAACAATTTCGCACACAAGCACACCAAATGCATGACTCCAATTTATTACGCGTATACGTGAGCACGGTTTAATGTCGAGACGGCAAGGAAGATGAGAAAAGAATCGTCTGACTCGAAGTGGGCGCACGCTCAATTAAGGCGCGACCACACGTGGGGAACCGCCGCGTGGGCCCCTCCAGGGCAACGACGAAGGAAAGGGGGATTAGTGCACGCTCAATTAAGGGGAGCACGTAGCCCGGAACGGACATTGCTCCAGAACACGTCGCGCTGCACCGACTTCGTCAAGTCCATTCTTACATTCTTGGCTTGATATTCGTCAAAGGCAAAAGCTGCGTTTAAGAGCACTTAACTCAACGTCGACGATTTAATTTCTATATATAAAGCAGACGACATTAAAAGTGTTGTAATTTGAGATTCATTTTTAATGTCAATCCTTAATTTTTATTGAAAAAGTAGTGTTATCCAAAAACAATATGCATAAATATATATTTATTCATATATTGTTGATAGATTATTTGATGAAATTAGAGAGAAATTTTTTTAGAATTTTTTATAATAATGTATATAATTAAAATGGCAAATATATAGAAAAATATAAAGTTATAAATAAAATTATACACGATGAAAATAATAGAAATGATTTAGAATATATAGAAGAATGTTCACACATATTTTATCCACGAGATAGATTTTTTAATATATGCATACATATTTTTATCAATTTCTATGCGCGCGCCCTTTGTGCGAAAACTTGTATGTTAATTTTGAGTTTTTTCATCCGAGATTTGAATCTCATTCCGAAACGGTACATAAATTAATTTCCGTGTAAATAACCCCTTTCGAAACATCTTATGCAACGAACACATGCTGTTCAATTAGCTTTACATTGCGAGTAGCAATATTAATTTGTTGATAATTACTGTCGCATAGGCAACTTGTAGTGTGCAATCTTCTTTTTTTTTTCGTAAGGTCCGATGCATTCGCGGGATTTTGTCGAGTCTCGCGGATTCGCCGTTATTCGTTCCGTCCAGCATTTCTCGTTGCGATTATGCGAAAAATTTATGGGGGAGTACTGAGCTCTCGGCAATGAAATACTCGCGTCCGTGAAGATATGTTTCTTCGACGCGGAAGTCGATCTGACTCCGCAGGTATTCCGAGGAAGGTGCTTGCGTAGGTGAAGGTCACGTAAGAGGTCACAGGGGACTGGTACTTCCACTGGTTGGTTTTACGAAGATGTTGAAGCCGCAAGACTCTTATCTTGAAGTTATTTCTTAAAATTCTTCGTTCTTCCACGTTATTGCCCGACATTTGCAAACTTGTCATCGCGACTCGTTCGTTTCCAGATGTAATTGTATTTAATTGGACGCTTAATTAACGGTCACCGCAGGAAAGGTATTTGCATCATCGTCTTTAATCTTTAAGTCAGGTTAATTACAACGTGGGCGGATAATGGAGCAGATAAGCCGAAGTACTTATAAATTTAAATATTGAAAAAGATTCTTCGATAACGTTAGACGATTATATCGTGCACCGCGAGATAAATGGACAGTGGTCTCCCATTAACGTCTTGACCTTACACGCGATTTAACAGATTCTCGTTTAACAGATACCGTTTGACAGATACCGCATTCGGATGTTCGCCAGTGACGTCGTTGGCTCCCTTCGGCGCCTCGCGCGACGTGGCTGTACGGGTTTGCTTCTAGAGACTCTCGGGAAGATCGATTTTCTTGCGGGCCAGCTTTTGCACGTGCGACGCGATCTCGATGCGCGTCGCGCTTATCTCACGACCATAATCGCAAAGGGTGTTACTTCCGGCCGATACGTCGGCGCCGTCGCGACGGCGCCTCGATGTCCGGCGATGTCGGAGTCAGTGCGTCGTGAGACGTCACTCGTACGTGCATCCTCGGCCACGTGCTCCGTCGATTCCGCTCTCGCATCTAACTCCAAATGTTCACATCGCGCGTGTAATGTGTGCATTACTGAGGAATTCTTGAGTCTCTTTCTCGCGTGAATGTCGGCCACAACGTATAAACGCGCGGCCCAGAAGACGTAAATATGTTAATTATTTGTGATAAGTATGCACGACTCCTCGTTTCTCGTTCTCTTCTGTTCTCATTATTCTTCTGACATGGCATCCAATGCTTTTTATTCCAAAAATAAAAATTCTCCCCGAGTCAAGTAATTTACTTAGTAGACACGATCCTCAAGCTTGAATTAACTTACTGAGATAAGTATAATATAATCTCCTTGTATCTTGATTTCGCTCATTTATATACACGGATTTCCGATAGCTCGATTTCCACATTGCACCAACAGCAAAAACCCAATGCTGCGGTTCCACTTTTTCTTCGTAGTGCAGTTCGAGAACGATCAGGTAATAGCTGCAATCGTTCGATAATCAACGCTTGTAAATTTATCCTTACATCTTTTTTTTATATATAATATGAACTCTTTTTTTATAAGTAAAGACGGTCTCATCTATATAATGACAAACACGTTCTACAATGTCGATATATCGTGAGTCATTTCGTTTCTACACATGGTAGATACATTGGTGAGTCATCGTTGGATATAGCGCAGATTTGATATATTCTATGTGAAGGAACAGTGTTATTAAAAGTGCTTTTACTCTGATTGAGAATAATCTTTCTATGTGATTTTTTATGGACGAAAATATCGTAATTTGTTATTAAATTTATGCATATATATATATATATATATACATATATATATATATATACTCTGTACATATGATCGAAATATAGATTTTTTAAATTTAGCAAGGCAGCTTAATGTTGGCAGCTTTTAACGAGGCTTAACGTCGACAGGTTTAATTTAACGTTGTAAGATTTAATTTAGAGACGAATTTAGCGTTGACGGATTTAATTTAGAGTTTCATCCACTGGGGCGGTCGCGTTAAATTTAGACTTTGTAACGATGTGTAAGTTTGGTGTATCAGTACGTTGAACCTGTGCTAGTGATAAGAACGAGTAGTGGAAGGCTTTCCGCTTTTTCATCGAGCAGAAGCAATATTTCCAAGAGAGAAGTATCTTCTTCGTGGTGCAAAGAAACCATTAGCCATCCTGTAATGGAGGTATTCAGCGGGTCAGCTTTGACCCCGTAAGCCGAGACTGGTACCGGTATTCGACGCTTGATTTACCCACGGAGATAGGTCACGCGACAGTGTTCTCCATTTTTTCCTGCAGGCACTATAAATTCTCCAGCATATTCGCATTCAGTTTCCATCAAATCGCAAGCTCCGAGTTTTTCTCAGAAGTTGTTTGCATTACTGTAATAATAGATCGTGTTTTCCTTTCTCTCTCTCGTTTTGAAAAATGAAAGGATTTCTTCAAGTATGTAATTTAAAATACATTTAATTTATCACACATAGCAATCTGAGATTGTATGTTCCGCTATAATAATACGCGAACACTACTGGAAAATAAGAAATTAATTACATTATTTTGTCGCACGTAAAAATAATCTAACATCTTGATTGCCATATTAGAGATATGTAATTTGATAATTTCGATTTAAATTTAATTTAATTTAAATTCAATTTTTTTATTATTTTTATGCCATTACTATCGTTTAATACTGAAAGCTTTGAAACTTCTTACTCAAGAAGTTACTTAAAGTACAACCGTAAGTTAAAAACTTTAACTCGTTAATCTTTTCCAAGGTTCTAACCAGTAACGTAAAATATAATATTTTGTGTTAATAAAACGCGTTCCAAAATTAATGTAATAGCTTAACTTTATTTATAAATGTTTGTTTATTAGAATAAGAAATTATAGGCTTTATATCCGTACTTCCTATGATTGTAAAGGTTTCATTATTCATTTAACCGGAAAAATCGATATATGTGGAAAAGCAAAGTGATCTACGAGAGCGATACTCTCCTCTCGTTTGCATACTCGATTAATTCTGTCCTGCGGAAGGATGCGCCGTTATATTGGATTGCCTCAAAGGTCGTCGTATAAATTAACAAACGATCCTTGCCGCCTGCGCATATACATATAACATCACGAAGGAAACGGAATATGTGAACGTCGGCAAGTTGGAATTACGAACGCGGGAAACGTGGAGCAAGTCGCGGCAAAGAGTCAAGGAGATGTCAAAGTTGAAGTCGGAGGGGGACAAAATGCACTCAGCGACGAGCTCAGACTCGTCAAACTTACGAGCGTTCCCTTTGAAATTCACTCGACCATGGCGTTTATTTTTACGTTTGAAGTTTTTCACTTTTGTGAGTTTGAGATTATACTTCTCCGTAATAAAACCAGCTGCCGGTCAAGAGACCTTAACACGTTTCGATTATTGAAGAGTAAAGAATGGACATATAAAAATATAATATATTCATCCATCAAAATACAATATAAAAATCCCAAGATTTCTGCAAAGTGCAAACGATCAATGCATAGAAGATATTCTTTCCGTCTCGAAGATCTGTGAAATATCAATCGTATTAAAGGTTTCAACAAACTTTTAAACAACAAATTTTAATAAATATTTTATACATTTGAAAGATTATATATAGAACAAATAGGACAAAATAAAAAATATATATATATTTTATAATTTTATATACTTTTATAATTTATTTACACACATATATACAATTTTGAAAATATCTAAATCTTTTATTTCAAGGATCTTTTACTCTTTTTAATTCTTTTATTCCTATTTTATGGAACAATTCTAATTTTTTTAAACCATTCACACTCCATCTAATTTATAAGCTAAGAATTTTTCAATCTGGAAAAATAATTTGCTAAATATGTATCTATTATATATTAATTGGCAGTATGTGAAGCGATAATGTGCCATGTACATATTTTGACAGACAATTAGGGTTCCTCGTTGACTTAATTAATGCTTAATTATGTGAAGTTAACTCACCTGTTACGAGCGTAACGGCCGATTCCTGTAGTCGTTATTACGGCAAACGTTGTGGAACGACTAGCCAACAATTCGCAACTTCCGTTTGATAAATGTGCTTCCCCCTAAATTTCGGATGAATCAATTGCGTGTAACAGCATAACCAGCTACGCAAGATGATATAAATAAAACAGTCACTATTACATTCTAAATCTGCCATTGAAATTCTTATAACGTCATTGACAACCAACTTGAAAGAGAACGTGACGGAACTCAAAGATCTCTGGGATTGAACGTACAAAAGACCGAATTTGCGATAGCGTTCACGCACCGGCGCTGATGATTACATCGCTGTAAACACGGTGCGTGCCTTTTACGTCTCGTTTCATAACTTTCAGCGCACTTTAAACGCCTCAGTGCTCCGTTACTTCGACGCGTTATTATACGATGAGTTTACGACCTGCTACAACTGGCAGCCGTCAGCTACACATTACGTATCCATTTGACGAGATCAACGATGCATCTTGATCAATGTATCTCGCGATTACTACCAATTGATTCCGTAAAATATCAGCCGAGGTTTAATCATGTCTTTTCTGTCAATGTTACGTCATCTCTGAAACTTGCTGTTGCTATTCAATTCTATTCGGGCAAATATAGTAAATATAATTCTCCGACCAATCTTTCTCGCGTTTCGAACTTTGTGATATTTGTCCCGCCAACAAAAATAACGAAAGATAAACATTTGTGCATCCCATCGAAAGCTCCGCGGAATCGAAGAAATTGCATTCCATCAGCGAGAGAGAGATGCGCCCCGGGGGCGAGTCAGAAATTGCTCGATCAGTGTTTGCCCTCCTTTTCCGGTAGGCATTCGCACATTTTACAGACGTACGGCGCTTCGATCCCCGCGTTCAATTAACTCTCCCGGCAAATTGTCTGAAATTGAATTTTCGTTTCATCGCCGTATGCGCTTACCAGCTACAATCAAAGTTAGGATTGTTGGTGAAAGTGCTCTGGTGTGTTTATATTCCATGATGAAACTTTATGATTTTGGATATGCAACCCGGATATTATTGATTCTTACTTAATCGTGAAACTGTCTTCTCGTTAATTAACTTATCTACAAGATATAGAGGATATTTTATTGTTAGATTTGCATTTATAGTTAGTATTATTAATTTTATATTGTGCTATTATATTGTTTATTTAATTTAATCATTTGTTTTAAACACATTCAGAAGTTTAATTAAAAAATGAAAAGATTGTAGCAAAATTATTAAAATTACAATATACAAAAATTCGGATAATTCTAAATAATAATTAGGATTTTTACGATATAATGAAGTTTGAAGCATGTTAAAAATATAAAGAAAATATAATGTTACCATTAAAATACGTTTATTTAAAAACTTAGTACAGTATATTAGTACAGTATAGGATTTAATATCGAAATACAATATAGGATTTATAATATCGAAATGAAACATTTTATTCCTTATTTAGAAAATCATAAAATGTAAAAGTTCAACTACCGAGCAGATGAAATTCAATAAGAGATGCAATTATAAAAAATATGCGTGCATGGTATAAGAGTAATTATAATAAATAGAACATGAAAACCATTACGGTCAATCGACTCGTTGCTTCAAGGTAACGCGGCTGGAATCGATAACAGCGTTATATCTATAACAGTGCCTTACTAATAATAAACTGGTGACGAAAACGTGTCATAAAGTGGTGTAAAACCTGAAGAAGTGTTATCATAGTATTTATAATCTGATGAAATAGGCTGTATTTTCTTTTCCGGCGAGTAATTGTACGTATCTAAAAATTGTGTCTGCGTTTGCGATATTATTAGGGCCAGATTGCTCCGACGAACAATCATTAGAGCAATCGTGCGCCAATAATATCGCAAACGCAGGCACAGAATTTTTCAATACAATTACTCGCCGGAAAAGAAAATACAGGTTATTTCATCAGATTATAAATACTATGATAACACTTCTCCAGATTATATACTTTATGACACGTTTTTGTCACCAGTGTATTATTAGTAAGGCACTGTTATCGTAAACGCAGACACAATTTTTATAAAGTTTGAAGCATGTTAAAGCCTACAGCTAATTTTGCTACACTTGGTCTTAGTTAAGGGCGACTCCGCGGCCACATCATTGCCATGGGCGACAGTGTCAGATTTATTGAATTCTGTGCTTGTAAGATCCGATCTTCTACGTTAGTAGGGTACTGGCTGGAAAAACATCGTTCTTAAGAAATCTTCAATAAGATGGGATCAGTTAACATATATATATATAAATACGATAAATATCTCAGCTTTATAATTAAGGTCAAAAAAGTTATTTGTCACTAGCGCACATATTTATCGCATAAAACAAATTGATGTTAGGTATTACATATATATATTTCAAATTAAATATTACATTTAAAATAATAAATTAGATAAAATTTGAAATATCAAACAAGAGAAAGATGAGTATTTACCAAGTGAGGTTGACGATAGCCGACGAACACTGAGGGCCGCACGTATCCGTGACCTCCTATCTTTGCATAATGCACATGGTGTGGCCTCGGTAAATAGGGATAATGTTGGTGCGGTAAACGATATGGATATCTGCCTAGATGTGAACGAGCACTGCCTTGGTACGGATCATCGTCATGATACAATGTTTGATCTCCCAAAAGATAATTCCATTCCTGGTTTGGTAGTTGGTTCGTGTGATGTTCGGGCAAAGACTGTATATAATACTGAGGCCAATATTGCGAATAGTATGGATCATTGTCAGATAGTTTTTTGGAATCAGGTTGAACGATGACATCGGCAAATACGATACTTGCTAACGAGATTGTCACCGCTAAGAACTGGAATGATTAAAAAAACTTTATGCAGATTGTTTTTGGACGGATATTCGAGCTGAAATCTGTTTCTTAAATTATTTATATATTGAACAATTTAAAATTATCGAGAGAGAAAGAGATTACATATTTATATATATATATAGATTTATTGTGGAATATTATATTTTTTAAACATAAGAATCAAAATTAAAAGAAAAGTAAAATGCAGAAAAGAAGTGTAAATTTATGTATTAATGTCTATAAAATTCCTAATGCTAATGATGTATGACTTAATTAATAATTGAAAAATTTTAATTTTACCAGTTAAAGATTCATAAAAATTAAACAAAAGTAAAATATATATCAAAAAAGTTTACTCACCAATCCTCGATAGAAAAACATCGTGATTTTTTGCTCTTACTACAGTTCGCTTGGGACTAACATAATTCCTCAATATTATTCAGTATAAATAATCCGTAGAATTGCTGACGCTATGAATTTTACGTATTCCGTAATTTGATCAGTTTGCACATTGTGGTGAAATCGTCTTGGGGCAAAAGTACGGACGTCATCAAATGTTTTTTAAGAAATAAGTTAGTCGTTATAAGCATTCTGAAAGTATCGTCGATGCAAATTGCTACATTTGCTAATTAACTAAAGAAAAAAGTGCATGCCTGCGTTATGTCGTAAACTGCGTTTACCTAATAACCGGCTTGCAAAAGAACTATAACGATCATCACGATTCGTGTGGACGCGATTTGACTCGCGCGCGGACTTCCGTTTGTTGTAAAACGCACGATTACGAAACCCAGTAATGATATGCACGTATGGAATGCACGAAATAACACTTCCTCGAGAGTTCGTTGCACTTCGGGGCCAGCGCACCCGCAGACGTGCCCTGATTATCGCGTAAGTGGGTGGCTGGATGCCGAGACGTTGATCATCTAGACTTCTCTCTCGCTGCGGGCCACTCTGAATATAAATATCGCTAAGCAATCTTTCGTCTGCGTCTCATCGTTATCTAGCGTTATGGCACGCAAAGCTTGAAACCAGGAGGTAAATTCCTGAAGCGATTTCATAATTCCCAGATATTACGTAGTAATATCTACTAGCGATACGGCAATATCGTGTTAAATTACTCGTAATATCCGCGGTAATTTCAATATTTCTAAAATGAAAAGTCATTTTCTACATATATGTGTAAGTTTTTAAAGATGGGGAATTAAAAAATCAAAAGTCTTTGTTAAATTTTATATATCTATATAATTTTATTTACCTCGTGTTAATATAACTTTTTCTTAAATATGTGAAAATTACATGTTCTTCCAATGTATTATATCTGACTCTAAAACTATAAATGTTATTATTACGAATTTTTTAATTTTCTCTATATCCATAAATTTTGCAGAAACTGAAATGTATTTTATAAAATAATTTGACTATCAGAAGACAATTTTAAGAATGTCCCATAAAAAATCAAAACTCAATGTCAACATCTAAACTTTTCAGTAATTCCTTCGATAGAAAGATTATTTTGCAAAGCGTACTTCGGCGATCAGTAACCTTATGAAGATGCGAGGCACAATGGGCTAATTTACATTTTAATGAAATGATCCAGGTTGCGTATTCGGTACGTGATGCCAGCGGCGCACCTGACGCTGCGCGAGGAGGATGTGGTGCGACTGACCTTGGAGTTCCTCCACAGCCGCGACCTTCACATCTCACAGCTCTCACTCGAGCGCGAGACCGGCGTGATAAACGGCCAGTACAGCGACGACGTGCTCTTCCTGCGCCAGCTGATCCTTGACGGACAATGGGACGACGTGCTCGAATTTATCCAGCCGCTGGAAGCGCTGTCGGATTTCGATATGAGGAAGTTTACGTACTCGATCCTGCGCCACAAGTACGTCGAGTTGCTGTGCATCAAATCCGAAGCGAACGTTATAGCCGCCGGGACGAACGGCAGCGTCGACAACGCCGTGGAAGAGGTTGTCAAGGTGTTAAGTGATCTCGAAAAAGTCGCGCCCTCCAAAGAGGAATACAGCAGCCTGTGTTTGTTGCTTACTCTGCCGCGGTTGACGGATCACCTGCAGTACAAGGACTGGAATCCTAGTAACGCGAGGGTGCAATGTTTCCGCGAGGTTCATCCTTTGGTAGAGAAGTTCCTGCCGGGCGACAGGAAGAGCGCCGACCCCGCGCATCCGACCACCTCGGCGAAAAACGATCGGCTGATTCAGCTCGTCATCAAAGGCATCTTGTATGAATCCTGCGTAAATTATTGCCAAGCGAAAGCTACCGGATCGAAAGAAAGCGAACAGGTAATTTTTAGGTCTTTTTATTTTTTTGTTTTATTTTATTGAAGAAAAAATTTGCCAAAATTAAACTTAAAATTGTTTTTGTTTTTTATGTATAATGTAAATTATAAAATTATTCGATACAATTTTAGATAATTTATTTATACATGTTATACATTTGTTTTTACTTTTTATAACATGCATTTTATAATTTAATTTGCTTAGACGTTTTATTTTGTACGTTTTTATGTTATAGGTAGAGATGAGTTTTTCGAGGTTACTTGATGGGTCTGTGGGCTTTAGCGATTCGGACTTAAGTTTACTCTCTTGGCTTCAAAGTATACCTCCCGAGACGTTCGCCGTACCTTTCGCACAAAGAACTCTGAACGTCGATGTTGAGCGCCTGGAGAGACCCTCCTTGGAGACTTCGTGGACGGAGCATATGCTGATAACGCCGATCAAACCGAAGACTTTCCCGCACAGCGCCATGCCGTTCACCAGGCCGAGATCCGCTGCGGACATGATGTCTCGTAGTTTAGTGCCGGCTCTAGAGGCTGGTCTCGGGCCCAGGAGTCCTAAAAACACATCTATACCATCGGCGGCGCTTATGGCACTATCCGTCGGCGACGTAAACCCGATGTCCAGGTCATCATTCGCTAGCTTCCATTTGACCGGTTTCAAGAACAACAAGTTGATGAATACTAGTGTCGATAGGCTCTTCGAAAACGAGGGTGATGTCTTCCTTAGCTCGAATTACGCCGAATTTCAACAGCTACCCTCAATACAAGAGACTACAATGAATGCTCAGCCTAAGGCTCCGCCAAGGACTCGAGGACATTCCAAGAGCCCCGACGGTAAGATTACAAAGTCATCAGTTTATTTTTATATTTAGAAATTTTTAAATCATTTCGTTATATGCAGTGAAATATCACATAAAATATTTGAAAGCACGCTTATATAGATTTTTAATCCATGTTTTATAGCATATATTTAATAATGGTTATTTAATTTATTCATTTAACTTTGATCAATTTAATTTTTTTTTATGACTGACGGATCTGATAAAATAGGTTTATACCATATAAAAAGTTTCTACATTATGTTGAAAATAATCCGTAATTTTTCTAATATTTTTTTATATAGGCGTGGAAATGGACCCTTCAGCGACATCCACACCAGAACGCAGAGTGGCTGGAAGGGAATCGCCGGCGCCTTCGACGGCCAGGAGTTCTAGAAGGGACTCGTTGGCGGAAAAACCTACGGGAGTCGCAGCCAAAATTACGGACCCATCCGTGATACCAATTAGAGCGATGGTGGCTCCTAACGACAACCTCGAACAAAGTTACAACGGTGGCCTATTTAAAGAATACCAGAAACAGAAGCAGAGACTGCAGGAGACTATCCAACAAAAGGAAAGGGAGAGAGACGAATTAGTCAGGCAGCTGACTGCACCGTTACCCATGCAAGTAGGAGATAATAGACTTCAGGGAGAAGGGTGAGTAATTTTTTTAGTGTTAAATTTTATTTAAAAATATTTCCAACGAAGAATTGTGAAGGTGATATTTATGATTTTCAAATTGTCAGAAGAGCAAGAAGGGCATATGTTTTTTGCATAATAAAGAATAAAAAGACATAAAAAGAATAAACGTTTTAAAAAATATGATATTTTTTAAGTACCATTGCCACATAATTAACATATATGTACTGTCAATGTCCTGTTGCATCGAATGCACTCAATGAAAAGTTAAAGCTCGTCGCATTCTCCAACAGATGGCGATAGCGAAATGCCTTTGTCGCGTTTATTATGGTAAAACATGTGCCGAGAATAGCAGTTTAGATTTAGACTCCGATGAAGCACTGATTAAAATAGACTGTTACCCTCCTGTGAGAATCGCTGGAAAAAACTGATTATTTTGACTATTTTGATTACTTCTACGTGATCTTCCGAGATGAAAGTTGAAATCTTAGGCGGTTAAAAATTCTTAAATAACATGAGTCTTTGTATAAAAATTCATGGACGTTCCAGAAATTTATTATATTTCTATATATATTTCTATATACAATATTTATTAAATAATTTAATACTGTAATATTGAATTTATTATAAATTATTTAATATCTTGTAAAACAGATTTAGCAAATTTATATTTAAAATTTATGAAGTATTTGAAATCATTTGTATGAAAAATATTTCTCAAGAAAATTTTTTAATACTTATATAAATTATATAAATTTTAATTTTATTTCCAATTAAAGGATTTGAATGCGTCATAAAAGTCGATCGAATCATAATTTCTATATTAATGTTGGTTAAAATTAAAAATTTTTGATGAATATATAAAAAAAATCTGTTTTTTATCTCATTATATTATTATATACAATGATCAAACTCCGGAATTTTAATGCGTATCCATATGCTGTTTTGCAATCGAAACACTGTGAAAAAGTGAACGTTGCTTGCACAAAGACCAGTGATTGAAATCGGAATTCGATCACGGTTCATTAGCATTGACCGCTGACATCGTGCTTGAACCGGATACCGGATGTGTGTACACAGCAAAATGGTGACCGCGCCATTCCGCCGTCGGTCCTGCCCTATCGATGATTCACCCGCATACCTTTATATTTACGACCGCATTGTTTCATTCATACGCATGGTTACATCCTGTAAAGTATGTACCAACACACTTCGTGCACTTATACATATCTCGAATTCCCATCACATTATTTAGGTAAAACAAAAAATTAATATTTAACTATTATCACGTTTCTCTTAACTTGAAATCAATGGAGTCACATAGAAAATTAAAAAAATAGAATGTGGCTTGGGAAACAGTGTGGATATTAACTGAATTTATTATATATTTAGATACTCATAATTACATTATTCTAATTAACACTTTTTACAATCTACATCGAAATTTTGGCGCAATATTTATAGCAATAAAATTATTATTATATTTCATCTTTCATTTATGAAAGCTTTAGCAGGTTTAGAGAAGCTAGCTTAAAATATATGAGTGCATTACCGGATATTTTCCGAGTAATAACTATTTCGTCATATGCAGTTGAATAGTATTTTCATTGGTAGTTACGTACGTTTTCACGAACGTGCTAATGAGACTGGCTAGCGCAGTGGCGTCGACGTTTTCGTGGAATGAATCGAGGAATTAACTCGGCCCAAAGGAGCTTCGAGTGTCTGGCAGTTCGTTAGTGGCGAAATACGGCGTATTTAGACGGCGGCATTTCGCGGTCGACGAGACGGAGGCCGAACGAGAGCCCTTGATCCTTCGGCGAGTTCAACAAACGTGGTTATTCTTGATGATTTGCTAGATTTATCGGACGGCGCGTTCTGTTTTTGTTAACGACATATAAAGCTCTCTTTGAAATACTTTATCTTTGAAATACTTCGAAGAATACTGTCTTCTTTCAAAACAATAACATAGATGAAAAGTAATTTTTACTTTTATGCAAACATTCTTGAAATTATTTCGCATTGTTTTAAAACGTGGAAAAAGATGAGATTCTAGTTTAATTTGTCAATAAAATTCAAAAAAGATCTTAGATAACAAAATTATTTGAAAATAAATTTTTAAAATTAGAACCGTTCCGGAACATAAAATTTCAAAAATATAAATAGTTTCTGAAAATGGATATGAAGTGAAACGAAGAAGTTTTCAAGTATTCAAATAAAATAAAAAAAAATACATATAATGTATATTTCTCTCCAGAAAATACATTTGCGAAAAGATATAAAAAGTCGCGGAAATGTACCATAAAATTTAAACCTACATGAGTTGCACAAGTATGACATTACTTGCCGCGGTCTTTCTAATAATTTCCTTTCCACTAATTATACCGCATTGCTGAGAATGTCGCGCGGACAAATATGCTCTTACCGCCGACCACGTCCACGTAAATGTAACGCATTGAATTTCCTTGAGTGAGAAATTGCTACGACTCGATGATACACCGTGCCGATGCCAAAGATGGGTCAGCGCGGACTCGGCGCTGGCCGTCCGTTGTAACGCAGCCACCTACTTGCGCGAATACGGCGAGATGCAGCGCGTAATTAGAACGCGCGAGCGGTCGTCATTGGTAACAAACGAGGCTTTGTTGGAACATCATCGGAATACGAAGTAATCGTGAAGCAGTCCCTCTTCTTCTCTCTTACGGTTGAATTAAAAGCGCCTCGTTAGCGTTGAACACTCCAGGTGTTGTGGTTTGAGATGAATAGAAAACATAATCCGCTTTGAATAATCGTTCCGCATCGATGAGTTTGTGTATTGTATAAATTTTCATGCGATCAAAAAAATCAATTATACAATTATATAACTGAGTTACCGAACACAATTATATAATTGTATAATTAATTTCTTTTATAATTGTTCGTGCAACGTAATAAGTAAACTAATCGAAGCGTGTACAATTTTATTACAGCTTACGATAAAACATTATCTAATATATTATTTATAGCTATATTAGAAATAAGTATATTAAGTAAAATCGAAAATGTGACAACAAAGTATCAATAAATAAAATAACGTATCGTTTTTTGTGATGATGAAAACTAATGATTATATTTATTTTTATTGATTATCACGAAAAGTAATCAATTTTATTTTTCAAAATTCATTGGTATTGGTCTGTTTACCCAAAAATCTGAATTACTCTATTTAATTCTATAGCAATACAAGTATTTCTTGGCATATATTGACAATATATTCGCTGAGAATCTTTCCCAAGATAGGTGTACAGATAATACAGGATTCGTGAATATATACGTGCAGTGGCGCAATAGCGTTACTACAAATTTCATATCGCGTACGTAGCTACGATTCCGAAACGGGGTGAGTCGTGAAAGTTTGTTGATGGCGAACAAACGCAGTATTGTAAGGGGGGAAAGGACGCGAAAAGAACCTCGGGAATTGTTTAATGCATTGATGTCGTTCGAAATATTTCACGTCGGGCGAGGTAGTAAAGCCCGATGCGCGGGTTTGTTTTAAGAAAGCAGAACGGAGAATTCCTTTGCCGGCGAGCGGCCGCCTGAGCGCCACCTGAAAATTCATATGAACTCACGTTCGTTGCTGATGTAAGGCAGAAAGTGTGGCGATACATTGTGAAATTGTGTATAACTCGCGTGTATCATTTTAAGCGCGAGAAGTAACTGTGAGGCGCTGGTAGCTACTGTTTCTCGAAGCGGGACATCTGCCAGATGTTCCTCGCGCGATTCTCCCGAAAGCGATTGTTCGCGCGCTCGATGTTCTTTCGCTTGAAAATTATTACCCAGTTGAAAGTAATAGCCCGATCAAAAAGTTCTACAAGTATTAATTTCGCGTCTTCTCTTCGTTTATGAGCTGTCAAGGTTTCTGAATGATAAAGTACACTGAGAGAAAAATACAGTTACTTTTAGCCTCAACCATAATTTTATAATATTTCTAATAATAAATGTGATTAACTTAACTATATGCATCATTATGTTAACCTCGTTAAAAGAATTATCGTTAGAAATATTATAAAATTGTGGTTGAGGCCAAAAGTAACTATATTTTCTCTCATATATATGTTTCTCTCAGTATATATTATAATAAAAGTCTTTATTAGAATCTTCGAAATCCACATTGATCCAGCAAGCAAATGACAATCGAGATAAGAGAATTATATACAAAAGAGAATTTCCCACGATTTTACTATTTAACACTTCCTGTTGCACATTTCTGTTCAATTAATCGTTCTCGATGCTCCCCCTTAACTTTCTATTTATCAAAATGCAAGAAAGAGAGCGAGATGTCGTCACGCTATTTACTCCGTTAAAGGAGCAGACCATGTTTTTTTCCCCCGCCTTATTCCGTTTATCTTCACATTTGCATTAGAGCTCCCTAAGAACTCGCAAAACTTTCTATATCTCTCGTCATGAATCGCACTCGCGCACAGCGACAGCTGATCGCCGCGGATGCACCGTGCCGCGCGTGCAGGCGGCCGGAGGGAATCAAAGCAGCCTCTGATAGGTTCGCGATACGCTTTGTTATTACGGAGCGGAGTTGGAGCTCCGACAGGCCTGAGCTCAGTCGTGCCTAATGCCGCTGCCAGGCGATTCGTAGTCGCCACCACCGTCGCCGCCGCCGTCGCCGCCGCTCTTGCTCCCTCGCGAGAGATACTCCACGTCGGGCCTCCTGGCCGGCAGTATCGGTTCGGTACCGCCCGCAGCTGCAGTTGCAGCTGTACGACAGCAAACGACATACCGCTTATCCGCGACCGCACGTCAGTCCCGCGACTGCGAAACGAAACGAGCGGCGAATTCCGCGGCTTCTTCAGCGGTCAAGTCGGTGTCGGGCTCTCGGTCCCTTTTTTCTTCGCGTTTCGGAGCCGCGTCGATCGTCCAAGTGCATTCCGATCCGTCGCGACCGCGAGGGACCATCGACCCTCGGAGTCTCGCCCGTCCAGAAACGAAAATCGAAATCGTCCGCGCGAAAAGTACCTCCCGTATATGTGGCGAGATGAAGGCGTGAAGACGACTTGACGGCGAGAAAGGTGCAGGAAGCATGATTTATCACAAACCGACGACGCCGCGATTCCGCATCGCTGAGCGGGTCTGCGTGCAGCCGCCTAACAATCGGCCGACTTACAATAAACAGAACAGTCACAGCAGCACGTGCAGTCTCCGCAGCGTCAGTTCCACGCCGCCGTGCATAAGTCGGTAAATATTACTCGTTCGATCGCTCGGTGACATTTGCCGGAGGATGGTTTATTCAGAGCATTCTCGAGACAGAGCACTCTTGACTCGAAATACTAAGTTGATTTTAATTTTTAATAATCTTATGTGCTGTGAATTCCTTTCTCATGAAAGTTTCATAAAGCTTTCAATAAGGCGTAAAGATTCAATGGGTATTTAATATCTCGCTAGTCGTTTCAACAATAATCCATTGTTTTTGATCCAATGCAATATCTTGAATCTATTTCAAATAAATCTGAAGTTGCTGTTTTCAGAAGAGATTTGAAATTAATCAATTGACATTAATTACTTATAATATACACGATGAAAATGACATTATTTAATTGGCCGATTTTTTAGATTGACATATGATAAATATTACTACGATGACACATTATACGCCATATATTTTTCTATATATTTATCAATGTTGACGAACGTATTAATGGAAGGTGATCAGTATTCCCAAATATTAATTGGTCGCCATGATTTTCGCGAATATGATACAATCGTACTTGCTGTATTGTATAACTTATAAGCCACGCTCAGCAAAGACGCAACTTACTGAGCTTGTGGAGCTGCGCCGGGAGCTCATGTCGCATCGCAAAACGTTACTTCGATTGAGAACGCAGCACGCGCCATGATGCAGCGCGATTTTGTATAACGGTAACGAAAACTGAGCCGTCGCGCGATGATCGACTGGAGAGATTGTTTCAATGATTTAGAGAATGTCGGGGATTGTAAATCATCTGTACATATCAAACCGTTACGTTGAAAAAACTGACAGCTCCTTGGCGACCAAGTATCATTATGAAACTGGTCCACATTCGAGTAAACGATTACGTCGATTTGCGGTTGATGAAAAAAATCCAGGAGAGATCGAGAAAACTGAGTACTTCCGATATTTTACGTGTATGAAATCTGATGAGAGATAATGCAGCTTACGAATTATTACATGTTGTTTATGCACGTCGCACGTTACTTGAGATTACACTTGAGACGATACTTAATCCGTTGTTCATGCCTCGCTGGAAGTTCCGCGAGTCTAAGTTCGCAGAGGTCAAGATGGCCCAACGTCTTGTTTTCCGTGTTGGAACTCGGAGGGTGACAACGAATCCCCGATAAATCACGTCCCGCTTGAGTAATGGCTCGGGTTGAGAGGTCCGTGACTTCTTAGACTTCTTCGTTTCTGTTTCTGTACGAAAATCACGGTCATGGTTAATTCCCAAGCCTATTCTTTAGAAGCGAGAAAAAATAGACACTAGAACAGGATATTGTAAATTATTTGTAATGATTCGGTACAGAAAATCTGTATATCTGAGAAGCAGAAACAAATAAATTATCTGTAATATATGTTCTGAAAAAAGATTATTGTAATATTAAATGAACATTTCACCTTTTTTTAAACAAGAATTGTTAAATATAAAAAAATATATATTATACTTTAAATTCTCGTAAAATTTATCCAATTTATTTAATATATCTATATTTATTTTGAAAATTAGAATCGTTTTTCTAAACTTTTGCTTAAAAAAAAGATTCATTTTAGATTCTGTATTTCTTTGATTCAGATGTGTTTTATATATGACAATTACATAAAGTATTACGTATAACGTGCAATAGTCGCATTTACGCCGGTTTAATAGTGAGATTACTGACTGGATGTGTCAACGGAAATGTGAGATTAATAAGTGACAGATGATAAGTGACGAAACTAATACCTTCAACCATAAATTCCTTGTACTTTAAGAGAATTTATGATCGCGTGTAACAAAACTGTCGAGAATTATCCATTCGCATCCGTTCTGGCATTTGCAGAATAAAGCAGCCTTTGGGAAGCAAAGGACCTTCGCCCGTTCACACGAATGCACCTGTTCGGTCTGGAATCCAGTCGCCGAAGCCTACGATCAATGGATCGGATCCAGTCGCGTAAGTTCTCACATGGTGCATAAGTCCCCGATAGCTCCGCTGCGAAAGATACGTGAAAATTTATGGCCCTTAGAAGCTTTGCATTTAATATCATTAACTAACATTTAGCGTGGGAATTTATTTCTAGCCGCTTAAATATAAAATCTTTTCCAATTCCGTTTCCTTAGAGATATTCTTTAATTGGCAAATATAATTAATTTTTATTTCTTTTTATTATATGTATTTTTACATTTTTATTATTTCATTTTTTCTATATATATTTCTACTTTTCCATAAAATTCATGATTTTTATTTTCGCATCATGATGCAATGCTTAAGTTGATCATACCTTTTGTTTACAGGAGGCAAAACTCGGTGTCAAGCGGCATTTACGATTCAAGAGTGTCGGAAGGACATTACGATGTCATCAAACCGAAGGTAAGTCAATTTTGAAATATCACATCAGGTTTTCGCAAATCTCCGGCTTTCCTTTCTAATTCTAACATTACATACGTATACTCGCGCGCAGCGTCATTTAACACGATAGTATGTCATTCGGTTATCACATAACGAGCGTAAATCATGAGCATCGTACTACTCTAAATCATACAGTTATTTTATTACCACGTTTATGGTAACGTGTCTGTTGTCCCGTCATTAAAAAAAAATATGCACGTTGACTCGCTATTACGCAGTATAGGACACACAACGTACTTTCTATCCGTTTTCCGTATTTTCTATAGGCTTGGACGTAAAAGCTATAACACGTTTATAGTGTCGTCCGTAATTCGCCAGAGAAATCAGCCTTCCCACATTTTCCGCGAATCGATCGAGATAGCAAGCACGTAAAATTGATCCGTATCTCTCTCCATATCGCTTCCGGTGTAATTTAAAGAAGATTTGAAGATCGTTACTGCGCTATTTTTATGCCGAGTAAGAATGTAATGTCCAATATAAAAGACAAACGCGCCGATAAAGCCAACGAAATGTACGTACGTACGCTATAAACTTGTGAGTAGAAACTGCCTAAGTTTGCATAACATATTGAAATTACTGAAAACAGACGTATCACGGTTCATAAATCTGATTGAACACACATTCGAGAAATCATATTTTGTATATTAGCATAGATATGCCAGAAAATAGAAATTTAAGTTTATAGTTTAGTACTTTTCCAGCAGGTTATATTTTTCATAAATGCACATTAATAATATATAATATTCATTTCGCAATTTTTACGGCTATATCCATATCGTTAGAAAATTTATATAGAGACATGTAAGCCTTTTATCTTCACTGATTGACTCTCTGCGTTTTTGTCTTAATTCTCTTCGTTATTGATTAGTCTTGGCTATCAAGAAATTGTCAATTAAACGCTGTAATTGCCTCAATTGCCAATTAACTATGGGATAATTTTTCGTGTGCCCTTTTGCTTGACTCGATAGATCTTGTTTCTCATACCCTTCGTTATATACGTTGCTAATCTACTCATTTCTTCGAAATATTCTTTTATATCGAATATTAATGACTTTTTCAGTTAGTTATTAAATATATATTTATTTGCGCAGTTTTTTATTTTTTTAGTTTATCGAAAATCAATATACAGTATCGCTTTTGAATTTTTCGATTCTAATACTCTGGTTTATTGCGTAAATTTCTTTTATAGAATTTAGAGATTTACGACACTCCAATGTGACCAATGTTCACATGCAATAGGAAATTACGCGTTTCCGCGCCGGATAATACAACAATAGTAGCCGGCGTGGTGATAACCGAAAATTTGCATGTCAATTCTATCCTCGACGGCGGAAATGTTATAGCAATGAAAAGAATCGTACAGCGGCTCGTTTACCATGAACAAAAGTGACTAACAGGTGATACCAATGTGTCCGTGAAATTCGGCGATCTGGCGAATGTGCCGTGTTGGAGAAAATAACGTTAAATAATTTTAATTTAGTAGTAGATCCTCATTTATTCTATTCTGTCCTTCCATCATTTCTGCTGCGTATTTCGCACTTTGTATCTATTTAATTCTGAAAGAATTGAAAATGCATCAATATACAGAGCATGACTTTGAAGAATTCATATGGAAAGCTGGTTTAGAAATTATTATATTTAATAATTTTAAACTTTTAGCAAGAAAAATATTTTTTGCCAATTATTGATGTAAAATAATGCAATGTATAAATGAAACATAAGCATCATGAATTAATTTGACTTGAACGTTTGAAAGAAGTTAGTTTATGAGTATATAAGAAAGTTTATTTTTATTATTAATTGCGTCGATGCAAGAAAATACGATGCTGCAAATGAAACGATGTCAAATGATAAGAATCGAAAAGCTCATTCTGATACAAAAAAATATCATTGCTCTGGATTCAGTGGCCTCGTTATTGACGTGATTGCATTATGCAATGCAATAATTTCGCGGAAGTGTCGTGACGTCAGCTAGGTGTGGATAATCGCAGTAAACGTTTTATATGTTCACTGGTTTCCTAAACTTCCTAACGTCGACATGTTACGATTCCTATTTTAATGAAAGTTTATCGATTTTACCGTTTTCGAGTCCTTGAGCTGCTCATTTGTCATTTATGTTGCGAGAAGGCTTGATACAGTTACGCGAACGTTTTTTTTTTCTTTTATTCACGATCTTTTATATCACGTCGGTAACAACGGCGCAATATAACAAACCGATAGAGCAGCGCGGAAACTACGACAACTGCAATTGAAGATTGAAATGTTGCGCTTCCGCGTAAGTGTGCCGGCGACGTTGTAGCTTATCGGTTTCCCAGTTTCACCCGTTTGTCTTTTGTACGATTTAGCAAATCGTAGATTGGCTATGAAAGTTTGTGTTGACATGCCTCGCGAATATCCATCCGCGTTCTACATTCGCAATCCTAAGCAATCTAAGGCCTTGGCGTCATAAAACGATGACAGCGGTACGTTTGATTCTCGTATTAATAAAGTCAACAGCTGCGAGAGAGCAGTTTCTCTTGGTGAAAATTTAACGAGATTATCTCTACTTATTATTAATCGTGAAATATTTAACATTAAATTTCCATAATAATTCTCCTTGTAATTTATTTTAATAAATTTCGACGATATTATTTTAATCGTCAATATAATGTTTTTGAACGCTAATTAGGAATTAAGCTTCTAAGCAATTAGCGTTTTACGAACGTAAATCGCAACGATCGCTGCAAGAATCCGATGAGATCTTCGTACACCTACACTTGAAATTCTAATGCCCATTCTCGTTTGACATTAGTTTATATTATGCTATGACGCAGCTGCAGAATGTAAATTACATCGCACAAGAGCGCCGATATTATCGTCTCGCTGTCGCGCACAATTGGAGGAAGCATCGCGTTATTGACAGAAACGGTGCTGTCGCGTGGGTGCCCTTCCGAGATTTTTCGACGCATTACGCTCTACCGTCATCGAGAGTTACGTAGAGGCTACTTCATGGTCGCCGACAGTTGCACGGTGGGAGGTCTGATCGGATCGAATCAAGTTAGACGTGTTAGCCCAATCAACGCCTTAAGTTCCTTCAAAACGGATTTGACAAACCCTTTGACAGACATAACAATTGTGGTAATGTCGACTAACAGTCGGTGCAACGCGACACCAGCATTGCGAGCGTGTCGCTTTTACAAGAGGGAGTATGCCCTTTCCAGTACGCGGAACGAAATCGTTATTTATCTTCGATCGTCAAGGTGAACGGGAATAGGCTTCTTCGTGTAGGTGTCAAAGAGAAGCTGAGTAACTCGATAACCCGCGGCGAATATATGCATGCGTGTTTCCTTCTGACAATACGTGACTTGTAACCGACCGACAGTCGCGATAAAATTTTATGATCGTGGCGCTACTTCGCGATGATTCTATTCTCGATAAACACCGTATCAGATGTCATCGTGATACTTAATGCAATGCGCGCTCTGAGAAAATTGAATTAGGCATTAAACAAACATGCCTATGTACTTACATTTTAATTATAAGTTATATTTAATCTATTTAGCACAAGATATTTATATCAATTTCATTTTTAAAACAGGGATATAAGGAATACTCGTATCTAATTGCTGCCATAATGTCAACTGCTCATTTCGATTTATATTACTTTATATCGTGAGCAATTATTATTATGCTATCAGTATGTTTTGACAGTTCATATAATCAGTTTAATAATAATATAAATTTATCAATAAATGTAAATAAATGTTTATAAAGGATTATTATTTATTAAATTTAAAGATATTTTTTTATTCAGAAGTTTGTGAATTATAAAATTTAATTTCTAAACTTAAAGATAAAATACTTTTTTTATTTAAGATCTAAAATTTTTAAAGTTTACATAAATTTTCAAGTAAATAATAATTATGCTTTTAACTATAATTTGTTGAAAAATACATGACATTAGAAAATAAATGACATAGTGACTGTCCTGCAGTCTATTATTATTATTATTAAATTATGACAGGGCTAAAAATATTTACATTATTTACGACTAATGTGACCACCACGTATACCTATTTCTAGCAATTTTAGTTGATCAGTAGTCAGTTATTTAGTACGTTAAATTATCGTTTCTCTTTTGCAAATTGCATAATTATTAATATAATTCACTCTAATTCGCATTTAATAATAATGCTTTAGTATGTCTAAGAAAATATAATTTGATTTTAAGAGATTATTCAAATGTAATTTAAAACGTATTATAGTCTTTATTTACAGAAATCATATTTACGTGATTGTGATATGCGATATGCAAATGCACTTGCAATCTGTGCTGTCTCTATGGAGTGTAACGCAATTGCGGCTCCATCTCGTTGGCTACATGAAAGAACGTTTCCGTTCACCAGATACCATGCTCGCAAATCTTGCTCTGCCTTCCCGTTAATCGGGAGTAGATGGCGCTAACAAATTACAATAAGCGATAAAAAACGTTTTAGCATGAGCGCATTAATTATCGCGATCATATTTGGCGATGTATGTTATATAAAAGAAATTTTTTGTGTACTCATTTCACTCAGTGAAAGTATAATACTATTACGGATGTTTCGCGCGCGAGGTGTATATCTCGTGGAGATTTTGTTATATAAAGAAAGGAATAATGTGAAAGGAATAATTGATCATCGTTTAAATGAAATTAGCAAATGCGAAAAGAAATTTTATATATTGTTCGAAATTAATTTAATTTCTCTTTAGTTTCCTCTTTTACTTTCAGATACAGTTCTTTGCTGAATTCAAATCATGTTTTATAATTTTAATCTATTTGTATTAAGAAAAGAAACTTGATTTCAATTTACATTAATTAATTTCAATTTATTATATATATATATTTTTTGTTTTCTATAATGTACCTATGTTTTACGAAAAAAGATATTATTCCTTAAAAGCATAATGCGGTTTGATGTTTATCGGATTTGAGGATGAGTCAGTTGTCATTCCAGTTCACCACAATTTGCAATATAAATGTTTTTCTCTTGTACACCCAGATGAGATGCCACAACGAATAACAAAATCTTGTCGAAGAGATGTTTAACCATTTTGAATCTCATTTAAAAATTAAAAATTCAGATTTGTTTTTTATTCCACTGTGTGTGATGTATTTTATGTTACAATTATGAATTTATCTTTAACGTTTGATTAATTGCGAGATAATTACATATGAAGATAAATGCCAACGTTTAACATAACTACGCTACGTTTAGTATAAATTTATTTTTTCTTTTTTTCTGATTCCATTTATCTTCCTTTTTGTTTACCTAGCCTCGCTCGAAAGATCAAAACGTTTTATTCCAAGTAATCGCTCTATAATCATCTAATCTCCGATTGATAGATTGATAGATCGGCGAATTGTGAGTAATCAGAGTTATTATAAAGATTCTAGAACACACAACACTTTGTGTACATACAGATCTAAAAATATCCATGAAGAAATTTATTGTGTGACATTTGATGCGAGCTTTTCAAAATCGCATTTTCAGTATTTCTTTTTTCCCATTGAGAAAAGATAGATTTGACAAAATTATCTCTTTAAGACTTTTTTGATTTATTACGTCTCTTACGAAGAAAGAAATCGAGATGTGATGCGTTAATGCAGAGTTTGCCAATGATGTGCAGGCATGTGTATCGAGCATCGGCGTTTGTCGAGATGGTAAACTCGACCCCGTAGTCATGAAGTGCGCCTTCGTTGGCGACCTGATTCCACGACGTGCCAAGGTCATATTGACGGTTCCCTCGCAGTTTTGCGTGACAAACCCATAAGGTTTGACCTAATATGGATACTTCGCTTTTGAACGAATGGCACACCGGTCTGGTGGGGATCTCCGCATGGCGGAGAGCTCCTTCGAGGTACCGGGTCTCTCGCGTACCGCGGTACTCCAGTACCTCATCAGACGTGTGTTACGACGCACACGGGTTTTCATATAGTTACGATCGTGCTCCCACCACGCTGCGCGTATGCCGGTTGCTTAACGAGCCGCGAAGGTAGAATCGAAGATCGCCAGTCCCTTCACGTGGTCTTGTGAGTACGTAACCGTATGTCGAACGGATATTGGTGCTGCAAATTTATCTTGTGACACTATCTGCATGAAATCGTGATACTACGGAATTGTTAACAATTCTCTTTATATAAAACTATTGTTTTGTCACTACAAATATACAAGTATAATATATACGCGAGCGAGTTGCTGAAACTCGCTGAGACAAAACAACTTAACGAACGTGGATGTGGTTGGAAACATTTTGAGAAGCATTTGAAATAATGCATGAAAGTTTTTTCCTCATTACTGAATAATGTTCTAAGGCATTCAAAAGATTATTGCTTTGTTACGGTAATCCAGGATTCCATTATCGTATTATGACGGAATACATGGTTGATGAACATTAAGAACAAGACGAAATATCTTCCGTCTTGACTTACATCGGGGTCGAGAAGTGTTTTTGCGAGCTAATTAACATCCTGGTAGCCGTAAAAGTCACCAAGCGAGACAATCCCAACGGACGAATTCCTACATAAGTGTCTGGCGCAATTATGTGGTGCATAAGCGAAGCGTGGAAATTGTACTCCTGCAAGGCCGAATATTAGACTACTGTTTTATCGAGAGTCCGGAAAATCCGGACAAGATTCCGTGATCTTCAATTCATTTCCCATTTCGAGAAAACTTTCTTATCACAATGTCAACGTCGGCACACCAGCAACTGGCCATACGTCGCCTCGAGGAGCTCTTCAGGGACGTCAAGCTAGAGCAACTGCAAAACAATCCTGAATTGATCAAGCAAGAGTTAAAGATCGATAAATGCTGCGAGGTACATGGCAAGCACGCGAAAGAGAACTGTTGGAATCGTAGAGGATCCTTCGGCAGTCTGTATCACGCAAACAGGAAAGATTCTTTCGGACGTCATGACTTTCATAGTTACACCGCCACGTCTCCCATCGGAAGAGGATCGCTGAATATGCCGATGTCGCCGCCTAAGAGAGAACTGCACCCTTCGACCTTCCCCAGTACTCTAAGAAAGAGTCCTTTGGGATCATCTATGAGCGCTATCAACAACACCAGGAAGGAGCTTTTCTCGAATACCATCGGCGGATTGCCTCTGCGAAGAGATCCCATAGGTCGCTCCATGGGCTGCCTCAGAAAGGACACCATATCGAGCTATAACTCGCCGCTGCGACGGGATTACGTGGCGAAGTCGATGACGAATCTCCAGCGACCAACGACTACGCGGCGCGACGCTGCTCCGAATTTGGCAAGTCTCTTCGCGACCTCCGCGGATCCCCGTGCGAGCCTAAGGACCGGGCTGAGCTCATCGAACGGGGATCTAAAGACACGCAGTTACTCCAATGGGAACCTGAAGAGCTGCCTTGCCGGTTCCAGTGGGAATTTGAGGAGCCACCTGAACGTGACCTTGAGCGGGGATCCGTCGTCGACAAGTTCAATCTCGGATAGCCTGAGAAGGCCCGATAGCAAGTTGGCGATGCCGCTTTCTAGTGGCAGACGAGGCTCATATGACCGGAGGAGGCTCTCCACGGATTCTTTGGATAACCTGAAGAGAAACTCGTGGGATCCAGGTCGCAGAGGCTCCTCGGGCTCCTCGGGCGGATGGGATGATCCGATTTGGGAGGAAGGAAGCTACGTCGGCGGTACCGATCAGGTAATAACGAGTTCTGTTTACCTCGAGAGAGATAAAGAGAGATCATGTGAAAGGCCGCTGATGATGCCATCGATAAGTAGAAGAGCTGAGTAAGCTGTGCGGTAATATCACTTTTATAGCGCAATTATATAGATATGATTATGAAAGTCGATTGGCAAACTTTGTCTACGTGACAAGGATTTGTCATATGACTATTATTACCGTGATAAAGTTAGAAAAATTTGTTATCTGAGGGGTGTGAAAAGCGCTTCTACGTTGTTCGTATTTATAACGTTCAATGTTGTGCGAAAGGTCTCGCATTATTTTCCATTCTCACGAGCGACAGGAAAATGTGTCGGCTTGTCAGCCGGAGGGACCTACCTGGCTGGATTGTTGTACGAGAGCGAATAAAAATTTATCGGTCCTTGTTAGGCGATCCTACATACACGAGTGACTCGCGCAGACGCGTGGGAAAATCTCGGGATCCGTTAATGCGTACGTTAAATATTAGGTTGCAGAATGTATCTACCGGAACAGTTACGCCGTGTAACCTGCTCTTCGACAACTGAAGTCCGTGAAAAATGTTAGAAATCTAATCTATAAGGTTTTTGCAAACTGATCCTATGATTAGAAGTTTCTTATAACGCAATAGATTCATACACTTTGCGACGTAGTTTCAGAACTGATAAAATTTATTTCGTAATTTCAATTTGCATTTCCATAAAATGAAGAACATGTACGCCTTCACGCCATTGCCATAAATAAGGCATTATGAAGTCATTTTTGTTTGTTTATAATATCGAACTCTGGACTCATCGATACTATACCGGTTTTATAATTCCTGCTTGCCTTTCTAATTAAAACTATGCTGCATTTTTTAAATAGCTTTATTTAAGTGTCTTATTCTGATGGGCTTCTTCACAATACTGAATGGTTTGAAATTTTATTGGTAAAGCTTATTGATTCCACGTAACACTGAGGGAAGCAAACATTTCCGATACGTGCTTACGTCACCGACATGCCTTGCATGGTATGAAAGTGTCACGCAGTGTTAGTCATCAAAACGTCATGATAGCACCTCACTGCAGAGGGGACTCTTTACTCTTCTCAAGTCTCGATATATTTAGGTTTGACATATTTTTTGTTCCCAGGAATTATCGATTAATCATATTTCATTATTACTTGATTATTATCATGCATATGATAATTGCCTTCTTCTTTAAAGATAAACTTAAAACTAGCATATTGAACATTTATCATTTTGTATAATTTATTAGATACATAATTAGAAAGGGCCAATATACGCTTGAAATAAAAATCTATTGATATAATCTCAGCTTGATAAAAAAAATCTTATTTTTTGCAGTTAATTATTTTTTATATAACAAATTAATACATTGTTATATTGTAAAAACAGAAAGATTTAAAACCTACAAAATCTTATTGGCATAGTATTTCGATACGTTTGGCAAATTATGCTACATAAAAAAATGTTTTATAATTAGTTTTATTTTTTCTGGCAAATATTTAATATTGATTCTTGTACTATTACGGTGCAACCTGCATTCTCTGGCTGTTTGCCCTGTAGGCAATCGATTCGCGCATTTCCTGAAACAAGTTCCTCGCAGGTGCAACCTACGCACAGCGTTCGGCCCTGAGCGGTTAGCCTACGCGCGCTTGCCCCAACGATAATTCACATTTTTGCGGACGGACCCCCTGTATTCCCTCTCGCTTCCTTCCTCTGCGGACACTCGGTTTTTCTATATAACGCGAGAATTACGCGTGTATACACACGATCCACGTCGGTGCGCTCGATATGGTCGGCTTCCGAACACGACAGTTTAAAAGTAGCTTGTTGCATCACTATATTAGTTCATCGTAAACTTACACATCTGCGACGCTGCAATTGGCTTTTTGCATATACATGAATTTATCCATCAATATAACAATACTAAAAAAAATCTATGATATCAAAATAAACTTTTTCGAGAAATATAAATTTTCAAGTTGTACGCAGCAAGATACAAATTCTTGGTTTTTATTAGTTTTTAATATTCTTTTTGTTATATTGTAAAAGATATCAATTCGATTTATTTACCACTATCATACTTATTCGACTTAAAATATTAAGCTGTGTTGGTTTTTTAAATATAAAATCTAAAATTAATTTTTAAATGTTTTTTTTTTAATTTTAATGATATATTGAAAAGTTCATATGAAGAGAAAAAAAGGTTGAGACTTTTCGATTAATATATATTTATTTTTATTACTCTCTTGGTCAAACGATGCGCAGTTATCATTCCATTGCGAGATGTCGAAATTTCTCAGTCCGGTCTTTGCCGCACGTGCGTTTCGTCCGCGATGCGCTTTACCTACATGCAGCTTCACGGTCGACGAGCACGGGCGATTTTCCGCGTGTCACACGGCTCCGGAACCGTTTCGTCTCACGGTACGACGACATCCAAGATGATTGACCGATCGCCGTCTTGGTACCGTTATGAAAAATTGACTCTTATTGACGCACAAATTAGCCAAAATTGACCCGCGGGAGGATGCTTCGTGTGTCACGCACGTTATTCGCGGTATTGCAATAGTTTTCTCTCGTATAAAAAAATTTGCCGGAAGTAAATAGCTAGGTAAATCGTAATAATTTCGCAATGAATTGATCGTAAAAATTAGACTCTATTTTACTTGTTAATTTTCAACTTCGATGACTTACATACGTATCGTGCAGCACTGATAACGGATGATCTAATAGGAACATGGAAGAGCACTTTAAATTATCTGCGAAGAACAATGTAGGTACAGAATACTCAAGCGTTTTTTTTACACGAAGTAGAAATTATTTATTAGATAATTTAGAATTTTTTTTCCACTAAAATCTGTACGAAAACTTCAGAATTACAGAATTTCCTTAAAATATTACATTCCAAAACTACTGTTGAAAATATCGAGTTAACAATAATAAATAATACAATTATATCTTAAACAATTTCTAGCAGTTTATTTATCAAATTACTAAAGTCATAAATATATTTAATATAAAAGAATATAATGAAATTATTTTTATATAAAATCTTGAACTCATAATATTAAATGTTTTAAAATTATAAATCTAAAAATTAATTCTAAAAATAAAAAATTGTAATTTTTTGAATGTGAATTTGTCTGTTCTTGAAAATCGCTCTTCATATAAATATCCAAAAAGTCCTTAAAAATGCAGTTTTCCGAAAATTGTCAGAGTGCTCCAGCTAGATGTATAGAAATGGAAAGTTATCTTCTCGATCGCTTCACTCGGAATATCCGGGGGAAGCTCGTGGATCTTTAAGACTGAAGACTTGGATTCAAGTTCCATTCGGTTCGAGTAGGTGGGGTCATTCACTTTACTACCGTCAGTCAGACAGTCGACTAGGCCGGCATCTATTTACTGCAAGTGTTAATTTCCGAAAATTTTGAGTGTGACTTTACAAAATCGTTCTCGGAAAGCGTCGTTTATTCTAATTGTCATGCGAGGACTACCGTGCTTCGAGAAAAAATTACTTCCGTATCTCATACGGAAGAATCGAATCGGTTATGAATCTCTCTCAGATGGTGCGATGGATTCTTTAGAGTTTCAGGTGAGAAAACTTATTTGAGACTTTCACTTATACATATCTTTTCAGATACAAATTATAAAATCATTGATCAAAATTAATTGTTTATTATTTTAATATTAATTATTATTGTTAAAAAAATTACTAAAGAGTAAGAGCTTGTATCTGTTGCGCGCGAAAACATATTACTGGTTTAAACGATTGAAGAAATATCATAAGTTCTTTACGTATCTTTTTTATAATTTTTTTAAAGATTAACAGTTTTTCATATCTCTTATTGAAATATTCCTCGGTTTTAATTATCAATGGTTAATTTAACAACATAATTAAAATTAAATAAAACATACATCAAGAGTCTATTAAATGTTCATGTAACTCATGCAGTTTTTAACGCTACTAATTAAATTGATGAAAAAGATTTTTATGTAGTTGGCGAGTGCGGCCTGTGATTTTAATAAATAAAACAACATTTTATCAGTATTATTAACGTGCAAATTAGATTTATCAAATTATCGCCCATGTATTATGCTAGAATTTTATGGTATTAATTATTTTTGCCGTTAAAACTTCTTACAAGCTCTTTTTTTAATATTAATATGATTCATTAAATTGTACTCTACTGTTATAATTGAAAATAAATTGGATATAATAATTTATAAATTTATCTTGAACGTATAGTTCCGATAATTTGTAATCTGATGAACAATCTTGTAACACGTGCAAATACTATCTCGAGAAAGCGCAAGATATCGAGCTCGCGTCACGTATAATCTTCGAAACTTTTCGAAACATTATGCAGGAAGACCCACACAACGTAAAATATTTGCTAATTTGGTGAAAGTCTTCTATGTAACCATCATCTCTTCATCCTGTGTATTTCAGTGAAATCGAACGTTCCTTTCTTCATCTCTACCCTAGCACATGACCTTTTTATCGGTACCGCAAACTACGTTGCTATGACCATGATCCGTGATGAACAATTTCTTTGTCGAGTGAAATGGTCGATATTTACGACAATAAGACATTATTCAATCATTCGGAACGAACACATCTATCGTTTCTTCGACAAATGCTTGGTTTAATTTTTTTTTATCTTTTAACAGATTTTTAGTGGATCTCTCTTTCGTATATTGCATTGTCGTAACGTAGAGTTTTCAGATTTAGTTGAAACGTTGATACATTTTGTGTATTGTACTGATGGATTTATGTAACTAATGTCAATTAATTGTCAAGCTGTAGATGGAAATAACGATTACATAGTAATTGATTTAATATGAGGCTTTACCAGAGCAAACATGTTTTTGCAATGATCGGTATTTTTCCCGTACTCTAAAATTAGACGCAGGTTATCTTCTTTCGTCATTAGTAATAACTTGTCGGTCAGTCGGATTTCCATGTATGGTGTGATCCGCGTGGGTCGTCATTGCACCTTTGCACGCCGACGTGCCCGACAACACCTATGAATATTCGTTTTTTCTCCGATTCTTTTTGTCTTCTCAAGTATACTTCATTATATTTCTGCTCCTCGAGCACAGTAGTCGGTTCTTTTTTTTTTTAAGACACGGACCATGTCTTCCATTCTTTAAATTTATTTTGAAATAAAGGTAATGAGAATCGCGCGTGATTGTAATGATACAGTCACGATCTGCTAACATTCTTAATTAAAGTTGAGATTGCAAATTACGGGACCTAGATTATTTCTAATGTAATTTCCACATATGCGAGTTTTAGAATGTTTAATTACGTTATTCAATCGTAAATTAAATATCGGTTCTTTTTTTTTGGAATATATTATATACGCAGAAAACGAAATGATTTACAATGCTAACGATGTCGTAGTCCCTCATTTACTTGTTGCCGCCGAAACGATTATTGTTTCCCCGTTTGTAGGCGGCAACAAAACGGTAATCATCATTTGAATGATGATGATACCAATTATACTTTAATGTCGGTGCTCGAGGACAATGGAAAATGCGGCGACGACTATGCAAGCGTTTGCAAAAATTTCAAGTTCACGGATATAACATCTTGATATGCATATGTAATGTCTTGAATATAAAGTATACATAATGAAATCCTCTTATTAACATCTTATAGAAAAAAACATCAATACTTACATGTTTCTTGAAAATACTGTTTAGTGAATCATGTTCTTTTTAAAAAAAATTAATAATCGATAATTTTGAAAATTGTAAACTATCTTATAAAATGTTCTATGAGAAAAATTTATAAAATTATGTTTTGAATTTTTTACATTTCTCATTAATATCTTTTTTTAAAAGAGCACAAGTATCTTCATTTCAATTAATTCTTTTTTTAATGTTTTTATAAATTATTAGACTTTTTTATACATAATATACTGGGTGGGATACGTACTTCAATGCAGATAAAATAGAAACCTATGTTAGCTTGGTGAATGTACCAGAAAGTTGATGGTAAACGATTTCACCAGTCTCTACCTCGACGATTCTTGGTCAAGACTTCTCTTTGAATATCTCGCTCTATAGGAGCTCTGCGTTATCGATATACAACAGTTCTTTTCTTTTTTTAGTATTTAATTTTTGTTTTTAATTTGTTTTTAATTTCAATAATAAATACGCCGTATTGAGCGCTACTTGTTCTTGTAGTTCGTGAAAAGGAAAACAAGTATTCATTGAAAATACGATTCAAAATGTGGCCGGAATAGCTAAGTTTATTGCCGAGAAAATCTGGGTCGCGATCTTCGCGCTGATGGATGCAAGCTCGACCAGGCGCATCTAATGGTAATCCACTTTCTTGTAAATTTCTTGTGATTGCCGCAAACCGGCGCGATTTTTTTCTCCCAATCGTGATGTTCGTAATTTGTGAAAACGCGATACACCGCAGTGCTCGTGTATATTGTAGATTAATTTATACTATAATGATGGATCAGCAATTTGATGGAATTTAATTTTTCATGTAATTGAAGTGACGGAAGAGACGATCAAGCCAAATATTATTTGTCATTTGTGCCTAATGGTTATTACTTGATACATATATATGTTATTTACAATTTTATTAATTAGCTCTAATCTATAATTCTATAATAATAATCATTTTATTATTTGATATTAAAAAAAAGTAATTACATTAATTTAGTTACAAAACATAAAAAAACCATACATCAATTTAATTAACTAGCAAAATGAAAATTATTTCTCTCCTTCGTTAATGGAAATTATAATTATCTATATATTTTAAGTATACGTATAATTAACAATTAAATTTGTAAGTATATTAATTGATTACAACGCAATAATAATTAACATCATAGCAACTTTGTTGGTGACATTTAATTTTGAACTATGGTAATTTTGAATTATAATATTCAATCATTTGAAATATCATTTGAAACCTTTACCTTCCGCCTTCTATGCTGATATATCGCTTTCGATATTTTTTTTCGGTAATCCGTCAGCGGCGATTCAAGTCATGGTCCACGTATCAAGACCGGACGTATGATAATTACAACGTGGCGCGTGTATACTTGGTAATGTACGGTTTACATTTCGTTATGCCGGTTATCGCGTTGCCCGTTTTCGTGACAGGTACCGGTCAACCTGTTATTAGTATTTTTAACGGTACACGATGCCGGCAATCCGGTCATACTCGACGTTACATTTTTCGTTTCCGCTCCAAACTCCGCTGTGAACCTCCGACGAAAGAAGTCGCCGCTGGTCGCAATACGCAAGCATTACGCAAGCGATTTTTCAAGAAAACTGGTCGCGCTTCTTTTTTTCTCACGCTATACGCGACTTCTCGGATAAGCAAATAAGAAGGTACGCGCGTACAGACACAGTAAATTCTATTCGTGCAGAGCGCAACGAGTTAGAGAGCCGATAAGTTGTTTCTCAACTTTAAGTGTCAGCCATCGATAGCTTTTCAAAATGAAAAGGTCAATCCGATTGCTCTGTCACGCATAAATGAAGTAATTTTCATTCGCGCTCACAGTAGCCACCGGATCACAGAAAGGATAGATCAATCAGGTAGACTTATAGGATTTGCTTCCAATACCGAACTTTCCAAGATCAATGATAATAAAGATGTGAATGAAGTTTGATGAATAACGAAAAGAAGCGAATGTGGGCCGTGAGAAAGAACAAAATCCATTCTTCATATGGTTGACGGCTGTTTAATGCAAAATCATTGCATGAATTGAAGTAGGAATTTGGTAGCTGGTAAATCCGGTACCAAAAACTCGGTCAACGTGTGCCTGTTTCTGCGATAACTTTGACCTCGACAACATTTCTTGTCGATGCGCTCTCGCAAGTCATTGCGTTTTCCTTTTGAGGGAGAAGAAATCGTACTTGACGTGAAGGCGGCATTACGTAGATGCACCAATATTTAACCAATGACCTCGTCTCATTGCCCGTCCAAGAGAAATATAATTATAATTTTTTTTAAAGAAGACAATATTATCAGAATTCAAAAATTCAATTTTAAAGCTGAACGAAAAGAAGATATTTATTTATTATTTAGGAATTATTAATCATTTATTTTTCGGTCTCTTTGATCACAGACTTTAGATTGTATTAAAAAATTAAATACCGTTTGATATTTAATGTACAAGTATATTATTCATTAAAAAACTAATATTCAATAATTAATGGCCCTTAATAATATTTCGACCTAGTATGTCTGATACGTTTTTAATAAGGCGATATTAGTTTAATGATACGGATCGTCTTCCTTTCGCTGTTACGTTCCAATTTCCAACATGGTAATCTTTCACCTAATCAGATGAACTCTTTCACGGCTCGTGTGGATCACCCTCGGTTTCGTCATGAGATAATCCGCTGCTTGTCTTCCAAACAAACGCCCGCTCCAGATTTCATTTTCTCGCGATCTACATAGATCTACAT
>VBVQ01000128.1:0-83809 GCA_011636635.1 Tetramorium simillimum | reverse complement strand
TAGAGAAGATGATCCTACGGTAGCCGTGATGACGTCGAAACGCCAGGTTAGGCTAAATGATCAAAGAGAGGTCAAGATTTTAATTGAGGAATTTAAAAGAGGAATTGATTTTAACTTAGCGAAAATATGTCCTCTATCTCG
Organism: Tetramorium simillimum; assembly: GCA_011636635.1. Classification (NCBI taxonomy): domain Eukaryota; kingdom Metazoa; phylum Arthropoda; class Insecta; order Hymenoptera; family Formicidae; genus Tetramorium; species Tetramorium simillimum. The sequence goes on along the minus strand of VBVQ01000128.1, from coordinate 83,668 downwards.
CGTTAAGCAGTTTTTACTTTTCAATTTGATCTGTCTTAATAATTAAAATATCATGGATGATTGAATTTCAAGAAGTAGTTAGTAACGTGGAGATTTATCAAAGGGGACATCATTGACGGCCGCTTTATGAAAGATCGTTTACCTAGGTCAGATTGACGGTGTTGCCATCGATCAACGGCACGAACACGACGACGTCTCACGGAGGTCTTCTGGAAGTCGAGAAGACGTTCAAGAGCGTCGATCAGAGCCGCAAGGAGTACGAGATGGAGAAGCTGTCGACCGTACCGAATATCTTGAAGAAAAGACCAATCAGGCACACAACCATGAGCATGCAACCGTCCTCGAATTCAGCAGCGGTTCTAGCAGCCGTCGGAGCAGGTATACAGCTGCAACAAATAACTTAAAATTTACTCAAATATATTAATTATTTCTTCCTGATAAATTTACATTTCGAGTAAATATAATATAAAAAAAAATTGGTCTTAAGTTCTTTTAACATTTAATAAAATTGAAGATTTAAATCAGCTAAAAAAATTTCACACAGTTTAGCTAGAAACTAAAAAATAATTAATATGTAAATAATAATATATGTATACAGAACTTCAACATTTTTATTAAAATTTCTAATTGTGTCATCGCAAAAGCAAATTTAATGTTATTTAAATTATTCTTACAATAAATTCACTTCAGCAGAGAGTAATTTTCCATAATAAAAATATATTTAAATGTACGTAATGTCGTATGTGTCTCAAGAAATTAAATTGCTTACTTTTAATTTTATTAATTATCGTACCATTCGTCCGACCATAGGTATGCTTCCGGCGACAATGGCAATGATGATACCGATGATGCTGGGTCGTCGAAAGAGAGATCTGAGACTGATGGAACACACCCTGAACAACGATCTCGAAGTGGATCTGCATAAGCTCACGAGGAAGTATAATATTCAACTAAGGAGCTACCAGTAGGACCGTAGGAACTAAGATAGCAGAATTCGTTCGAAGAACTCATTAGGATGGCAAGCGATAGAGAACGCAGCGCACCACACGTGCGAATTATGTTGAGATGCAGGATAAAACATTGAGGGTGCAGAAACGGAAAGACTAGCCGTTTGTTCCGTGTCATTAAACTGAACGGCCAAACGGTATATTATACATGATATGGCATGATATGGCAGTATTATTGGAACACTTATATGTTCTCGTATTTCATCTCGTATTTCTCAAGTCTGCTGTAAATCATTTATTTTCGAAAAAGATAGAATCTAATTTTTCAATCACACATTGGTTATCTAATCAAATGAATTCGCAAACTATTTTCCAAGATATTAATCAGTTAGACTATAGACAGCGTATTAATACTGAATATGTTTCTGAATAATCAATGTATCCCTATTCGTATAAGCGAGTGTATAAGCACGAGTGTATAAGATCGATTTAGAATCACCTGTTGCTGCAGTCACAGTAGGGTAAAGCGCGAAGTTAGGAGTGAAAAATTCATCATAATCGCGATGAAAAAAAAAGGAAACGATTTCCTAGCGCTACTTCTTCGTTACTTCGGATTATCGCATTTAAATTGTCGTTGACACAGTGCCTCGATTATAAAATAATATAAAAGGAAACGTAATACGGTTTGTCTTTTATCGCCGACATGAATATTTATTATCTATATTTTACGCTTGATCGGACATCGTTGGCGAATGTAAATTTCCGATTTATTCCGCGATGCGACAAGCACTTTACCTACAACAAATTAAATTATGTCATAAATTGTCGAATTCGTTTTTATGATCCAACGGTTAAAGCATTTCAGACTGGTTTTGTTTTCCTCCCAGATACGACTCGAAGTAATCGCGGCAACTTTCCGCTTCAAAGATCAACGTCACGTTTTTGGCGTGAGAGAAACACAAGCGTTTACATTCTCCAATATTTATTTACATAGCGCATATCAGGGTATTACATAGAGAGTTTGCATACTTATCTATTTATTTATTTATTCGTTCAACTTGTTTTATTTATTTAGATATATAGTGTACTTTACAGTATAAGCTGCCCAGTAATCGGCTCCACCATATGTCTTCGCTCGCCCTCCAGCGAGAGGGTAAGAGAGCAGCGCGCATATACCAAACAATTGTAGAGAGATTAAAAAGCGACTTTCAATAAAGATCCAATCGATCCTGTGTGTGGAAGAGAGAGAGAGAGAGAGAGGGAGAAAAATCTCTCGAAACCCCTCACCAATCCCGCGGCTATCTCGATCGTCCTGGTTTCGATCAAATATCCTTGGAATGCATCTTATCACGCTGTAACATCGCGTGTCGAGATGCATTCCGTGCACGCATACCAGGACCCGAAGACTACAGTTAAGACACTTTGTGTTAATCGAATGAAGTTTTTTTGAACAATACTGAAACACGCTGTGAGGTCATCGTCGTCGATCCCCCCCGAGAAAAATCCTGAAAGAAGATACGTTCCCCATCCTTGCACGTCTACGGCGATACCTTGAAGAAAGACGCGCGCGTTCAGTGATCGTAACAGTAGTCTGTGCTCCCCTTCGTCGTTTTAGCTTTCTAAGTGAAAGGATCGCGTATCGCATCGTATCGCATCGCATCGTTTACGGTTGGACAAAAATGATCGCCCGTGAAATCGCGTCTCAAATCGACTGCGAAGAGAGTCGGGGGAGAGTCGCTTCTTCCCTGACTACCGTTACTAGGACTACGGTCGTTGTCGCGTCATCTGTCGCCGTTATCCACCGCGTGTCCGCCGTCGCGCGTCGTATCGTGAAATTGGAAAACGCGTGTCGTCGCACGACGCGGAAACTTCCATCGCTGCTCTTCCAAGTTCTCCCCGTCCCCTCATTCCTCGCCGTTGATCCTCTTCTGCACGTGACCTAGATATCGCGCGAAGCCCTCGCTGGCGTGCTTGAGAATCGTCAAGCCCAGTCTGAACTTGATCTCGGCCACCTTTTTCACGAAATTTATGAGGCTGAAGCCCTCCGAAGGTTTTTGCGTGGTCGAGCTGTCGAACCATTCGACGGTCGTCGCTTCAGGATTCTTCGGGTCCGCGTTATGCGTTGTATCTTTGTCGGGCGAGTTCTCCGAAGAGAGAGTGGTACCGCTATCATCCGTTTTTCCGACAATCGTGACAGTCACAGGGATCTTCGTCGTTTCTTCCGTGTGCTCTATTATGGTTTTTAAGGTAGACGCCTTTGCGCGCGTGTTAGCTTCCTCCTGCTGCTTCTTTATTTGTCCCTCGAGATCCTCCACCTCGTTGTTCTCGTGGCTACCCCTCTTGTGCGGGTGTGCCTCCCCGCCACCCGGCAGCGCCGAATCGATAATGTCTAGAATCTCGTTGCTCAGATCTTCCTCCTTCTCCATTTCTTCGCGCTCTTCTTCCAGTTCGCGCTTCGACGGTATTATCTGTATCACCGATTCTCTCTTCGACCTCAGACTTCGCCCTCGGTCGTTCTTGGCGGCCTCAACGGCGCGTTTCACTTTAAGAGATCGCGGTCCATGCTCGACAGCCACCGCGGTCGGCGTTATCTCAATTTCCTCGTATCCGTCGTCCGGTCGGATAGTCGACGGACCCAAATGGCCGTAACTGTGCAAGGCGGCTGCGTTCGGGAAATCGAAGCCCTGTGCAACGTCTCTGTCATACTGCGTTTGTTCGACCTCCGTAGACATGTAGCCAACGTCTTTCTTGTTATCCACCGGCAAGTTCGACACTTTCACGTCGAACGGATATTCTTTGGGCACGTTGCCAACCACGAATTGTCGATTCGCCGTCGAACTTCCCGCGCCGACTTCCGCCGTCAGATCTGGACGCTTGCGATCGTAGTAAACCGGAGTAGTTTGTGTCTCCGGATATCGGAAGTCTGTGTTCCGATACTTTACCGCCGGCAGGGTGTTCTCCGCCGTTTTATAAACGGGAGAAGTAGACACCGACGGATATCTCGAGTCGGACTTCTTCGTCGTTTGAGTATCGTACGCGCCATCGTAATGCTGATAATTATAGTAGTTGCTGTTGTAGTTGTCTTTCCCTGCCGGATACTTATTTTCGTAATTCGTCATACCCTGGAACACCTTGGACAACATCTCTTCCTCGCTCTCTCCGTAATTACCGCCGTATTCATTCATATTGTACTTGTAGTTCGGCTCCACCTCATAGTTCCTACGGGTGATTGTACCGCCAAAGGGATATAGAAAGTACGAAGCGAGACCGAGACCCAAACCTACCAGCGACATGACGCCGAAGCTGGGCATCACCTCACGACTGAGAAAGTTGTAGATCTGAGTGCTGATCGCCTTCTGCGGCTGCTTCTGCTTCTTGGTCTTGTTCGCCGCGATCTTAGTCTCAGGCGCGATCTTCGATTCTTGTACCGCGTTATCTAGGTAAGTGGGATCAGTAACACCCTCGCTGGTCTCCATTAAGACAGGCATCATCGCGCCTGTCGTGGAACTTGGCATAGAGGTCGTAGGTTTACGCCTGCGATTCTTGTTCTTCTTCCTCTTCGAATTATGCCTCGGCCGCTTCGTGGTCGACGCTGCCGTACTTGTCATCGACGTCGTCGTGGCTGTCTCCGTTTGCGTTTCTACATTGATCTTCGTCAATTCGGGATTAAAGTCGAACTTTAGATCTATTCTGGATTCGCTAAGATCATCCGTGTCCTTCATCACGATCTCATCCATTTTATTCTTGTCAACCTTCTCGATCTTCAAGATCGGCGCGTTCACCTTGATCGGCTCTATTTCAATTTGCGTAGTCTCCACGGGCTTCTTTAGTTGCACCTTCAGCACGTTGTTCTCCTTTGTGCCCATCGGCTTTGATCTCACCGGCACCTCCACAAGATCCGCACTGGACGCATTCGAGTTGAACATGGTACTGCCGCTTAGGATGGTTGCGGTAGTAGCTGGAAGTAAAGTAGTCGGAGTCTTCTGTGTGTCCATGAGCACCGACGCTTTTATCTTCGTAACGAACATCGGCCTCTCGGTGTTCTCCGGCTTGACCAGCGGAGTCGTGATGATTGGAACTGGCTTAAAGGTTACCTTCTCGATTTTAGCTGTCGATGCGGAAGTCTCATTCTTCGCTGTTTCAGGTTTGATCGTGGTTTTCCTCGTTGGCTTCGGTCTGCTCGGTTTCGCTGTAGCCGGCTTCGTTGTTGTTACCTTCGTTGTCGTCGGTTTGGAGTGTGAAGTCGTTTTCGGTGTGGTAACTTTTGGCTTAGGAGTGGTTCGCGGTGGCTGACTCTTCTTCGTCGTGAGAACGGTCGTCAACGTAGCCGTTCCGTTGCTCGAAGTGCTCGTTGTTGTAGTGCGGATCACCTTCAGAGTCGTGCTCGTCGATGAAGTCGATTCTGTCTTTTCTGAATCCTGAGTAATTCTTTCCGGTTTCAAAGTAGTCGCGACCTTCTTCGTCGTCATCACAGTCGGTTTTTTTGTAATCACCGTCACTTTCTCGGTGGTTATGACAGGGGTCAATTGCGGTGTGGTCTTCTCCATGAGTTTTTCAGGCTGCGGAATCGTCTCCACTTTTTCAATTGACGAGCTCGGTCTCACCGTAAGTCGCACCTCCGTCTGGAACGGCTGTTGCGTCTTCATCTTCTCGACTTCCACGCTCTTCACAGTCGTGGACGGCGGATTCAGCAGAATCCAAGTGGAGATACCACCGGTGGTTGTCGGGTGACTTTTATAAGCAGTAATTAGCCTCGTAGTGCTCATCTCTCGCTCCAGCTCCTCTTCCGTCATCGCCATCGCTTGGCCCGGATGACTGGCCTCGAAGTAGCTGAACTTAGAATTGATCGGCCTGCCGTAACTCACGGGCTCCAAATTGATCTCCGAACTAACGTCCCTTATCAATGAAGGGGAGTTCTCCAAGGATTTCGGCGTAGTCGTATGTTCGGCTTTGATGAGTTCCTTGTTATTTACCTTTATTACATCTTGTGGATTTGTAACGTTGAGGAGTTGAGTGGCAACAGTTCTCAGAGATTGATCCATATATTGCAGATCCTTCATATTACGGTGGGTGTCGTTCCGTTGTCCGCTGAAATAAAATTTCACCGTTAGATTTGTTATGAAATTATGAAATATAGATTCGCTGAGTATTTCCAATTTAAATCATTGTAACGTTATTAACACGACGTATCATGTTTTATATATAACAAATTTATTATATCCTATTGTGTCTATAATAAATTTTGCATAATGATATTCCATTTTATTCTGAATCATATAATTTTTATTAATTATTCACAAAATAATAAGACACACGCTCCCCCCCCTCTCTCTCTCTCACTCTTATTTCTTACAAATATAATTTTTACGAATATCTTTTTAATAAATAATTTTTATTACATTTTTGCGAATAATTTTTATTTATTTTTATAAAAATGTATATGGCAGGGCGAATTAGAGGATTAGCAAAAATATCTAAGGATTACATGTTATTAAACATTATTCTTACCTTTTTTATGTAATAATTAAGACTTGATTTGTAAAAGACTGACACCATCGTCAAGCACTATGAATATAATTAAATGTAAAATGTAAAATAAGAAAGTAATAAAATGTAATAAAGCAATGTAACTTAAAATAAATTATTATGTCTATAATATATTTTACATAATAAATAAACTAAAAAAATTAATCTAAATTGAAATTTGTTTAATTCAGTTTAAAATTTTAAATTATTTTCTGTTGTCAAAGGTATTTAGAAGTATTATTAATTTTTAATTTATTCGCAACTGAAATTAAAAGATTTTCGTGATTTTTTAACTTTAGAAAAAAATAGATAACAGAACTATAGTCTTCGATATAGTCTCCATTCTATTTTAGATAAATTTCAGTTTAGCAAAAATATAAGTTTTTTGAACATAATTACAAAAACTAAAAAAAAGATGACGAAAAATTAAACTTGACGGAACAAAAGCTTTTATTTTTAATATACTTAAGTATGAAACTAAAGTCAGTAAATTAAATATAAGTGTAATCACTAAATATTCTTGTATAATTGAAAATTAGAAAAGTGTTATTAATTTAATATAAAATATAATAAGATTTTAATACCAATTAATGTTTTCTTTATCATTTTTTGACAGTAATAGATCAGGATTTAAAGGAATCATTGGGGTGTAAAGATAGGAAATTATATTTTTTTATACAATATATACATGAAGGCATAAGAAATTATATAACCGCCCAATAAAGTATTAATCTTTTGTTTTGAATGTTTTATTAACATTACATATTCGTTGGCACAAATACTGCTAATGCCCTGAAATGCTGTAAAATTTAATTAAGTTAAAATACACCAATACAACAGAAAACGCAAATCAAACTCTTTGCAATTCTACATCAAACTGGACATAATTTTTATATAGATTCCATATCGCGTAATTCTCCAAGCATTCGAATCAGTATACAATTATAATCGACAAACTATACTTTTTTTTATAATTAATAAGAATTCTTTGATTTATATTTGATTTATATTAAACTCGTTAATTTGATAGAATTATGAATGAGATAATTGATCATCGTTCATTACGAAAAATTTTAGCAAAGAAATAATATTAAATATTATAATCAGAGCATCTTTTTTTAAATACTATGTAAATAATTTATAAATAAACGATACGATAAAAGGAAAAAAACCACTAGTCTCATTATTCTATACATAGTTCATAATAATGATAAATATTATCTACATAACGCGAATTAATAATTATTAATAGTAATGTAGTAAAGTATTAAAGTAGATTGTTATTTCCCAAAGTAATTAGTAAGTATTTTCTTACCATACTACTTTTGGTAAGAATAAAGCTATTAAATTATATAATTATATAAAAATAAATAATCATATAAAAATATATTGTTTTGCGATATAATAATCTTAATTATTTTACATAAATTATATTTATAAAGGACGGATGTGAAAACTATTCATTATTATATTTATTTAATTACTATTTTATCCAGCCAGATAAGTAAGCCTCATTCTTAATGAATGAAAATACCATACGATTATCCTGCATTATCATTATATGCGCTACATTAGCGTATCCATATAATGTTTTAAAACAAACATAATCACCTAGCTTTTCTCTTTGCTTTTCTAACTAACCACGCATCATTTTCAATCCAATATCGAACGATGCAAACGATCATTATACTTTGTAAATTCTATCCAATTTAGGTAAAATTTAAGTAAAATTAACTCTAAAAGCGGGAGCGTACTTGCTTCATACAAGCTTTATGCCATGGCTCTCCTACTTATCCGAAGATCACCTAGCGTCACAAGAGCAATCAAAGTGCAATTCATCTTCTGCGCTTCCTACGTCTACTCTTCCACTCATTCAGACGATCGTACTTGTGCACCGCTCGCCTAACGAATTCTTCGAGATTTGGTGCGAAAATGATCGTTTTGTCAGCGGAACGCCCGAAGTCAAGGACGCTCGGTATCGCCCACGGGAAGACAACCGCGGCTACGCCGAGCATGCCGGCTGCCATTGCGGCGAACGGTGCCGCGGCGAGGCTGAAGAAGCCATAACTCAACGGATTTAAAAAGGAAAAGTACGTAAAAACTGAAGCTATAGAGTTCAATACATTGCCTGGCGAAAACTCATCGTCGTCATCGTCATCGTCGTTGGACAACGATCCTGAAGCGCCTGATGACAAAGACGGACTAGCTACGCTTGATGAACCGGGTTTAACAGCGACACTAGGTCGACTGGGAAGACTCGGCAATGCTGGCAATGATGGCAATGCAGGCAATTGCAAGGAACCCGGAACCAGAGCGTTATTGGACTGACCCTTCACCGGGCCAGGTTTGACTAAATACGGGGGCAATTCCTCGCCAGACACGGAATTTTCGGAATCGATACTTCCGGCGTCAGATGGCCCGCTCGCGGAAGCGACGGCAGCTGGTGGATCGACCGCGGAACTCAACGCGTCATCGCCGGGACCCACGGCGGGGCCGTCGACGGACGATCCAGCGGGGATCGCCGTCACTTCCGCGTCCACTAACGGAACGCTCGAGCCGGACACGCTGATCTGAGTACCCTGAAATACCTCGATGGTCGACACTCCCGAGGATTGAACGGAATCGTTCCATTGATTTGCGATCTCATCGGGATCTTTCTGGGAATCGTAATAATTGTGCTGACCCGGTTGCGGCGCCTCGAGTGGGATAGAGCCATACGTTCCAGTTGGCGCGGTTACATAACTGTCTAAAGATTCCAACTGGGAGAGATCGGTGAATGCCTCGGCATATTTCTCGCTCTCGTCCGCGTCGCTCTGCGTCGCTAATGAGGTCTGCTGATCCTCCGCGATCGCCGGCGCGCCACTTGGCGTGAACACGTTCGAGACGTGCGAATTGACGATTATGTTCAGATCGGTGCACCCTTCCTTGCTTTGAATCGTATTGTTCACTCGCGTGTAAGTGTTTATCATGATCGTCGGACATTTCTCGCCAAAGGTGGACGAAGAAAGGGTATCGGTCTCCTGTTTGGAAGGTTCCTTTTCTTCGTCCTTTTGAGAAGTGAACATTATGTGAACGTTGGGTCTCTGAGCCAAGGGCTCCGAGGAAGACTCTGAAGAAGCTGCTTGATCGATTGCCGTGTCTGTTTCGGGCGATTTTAATTGTGTCACGGTTACATTCGGCTTCTTCAAGCCGTCATTCAAAATATGAACCACTGTATTTTGCGTAACGTGTGTCAAAGGGTTGTAACCGGTCTTGTTCCGCAGTGACGCCACATCGGACCAAGAGGAAGGTATAAAAGTAGCAGAGGAATTCAAAGAATCTGTTGTGTATTGAGGATGAGCTATTGAACTCGGGTTTGACCATTGGATCGGATAGTTCGCGTCTATTTTATCAAAATCTTGATTCGAGGTATCCTGAAGAACGATCTCAGTCTCATAATTGTCGACGTAAGCGTTCAACGGACGATTAGGTTCCAAGTTTTCGTAGATCGATTCGACCGGCTCGATCGGTTTGTCGTCATTGTAATCAGAAAATTGCGTACCGTTAGGCGGAACGATAGGCGGTACCTTCAACCAGTGAATGATTTTCTTCACGCTGGAGTCGAGGATCGGGTCCATATGGTCGAAATAATTATTTGACGCCAGAATCGGCGTTCCGTCAGCATCCGAAAGGCCCGACTCGTGACTCGAGTCCTCCAAGGACGAAGTGTACTTCTCGTAATTGTACAGATCCTCGAGGTCCTGAAGTGCCGTGTTCGGCCAATTTTTCGAATTGTATTGAACAGGCGTATCGCCGTTCCCTTTTTTATTCCCACCACCGACTCTCTGACTCGGCGACTTCTGAACGGACGAAAAGTGGGTGTTCTTCGTCGGTTTGGACGTCGCGCGATTGTTCAAGCCGACGGGCTTCCTCGCCGCTGTTCGCGTGAAATGGCCCTTTGCTGGCTGTCTTAATTCAGCACCGGTAGAACCAGCGACGTTGCCATTCTTCAACTTCGTATTCGACACGCCACTGACGTTCCGTCGATTCCAAGTCGAGTATGGATATCGAAGTTTCACGAAATTTCTATGGGACATACCTGCGTTCTTGTGAGGGAACACAGGTGCTCGACTGTCGACTTTAGATTTCGAATTCGGGATCAAGGTCGTCTCCGTGCCGTGCGCCGATCTTCTTGAATTATTCAAGCCGTCGTCGCGCTGGTTGCCGCCAATGCGGTGAGAAGAATCATTGATGACACCCGGTTTCGAATTTCCGTGCGAAATTACAATCGAGTCTACATCTTTACGAATCGAATTACGATTTCTGTGAATAGCAGCCTCTATCTGAGAATTATTCGGAATCCTTGCCTTCGCTGTTTGCAAGGAAGATCTATTTACATCCTGCTCCAACTTCCAACGTGATGTCTCATCTCCAATACCCTCATTCGCGAATGAATCAGACCTAATCGAACTCGACTTCCGACGATTTTCTGCTGCGACAGAGATATCGTCATTTGTCTTCTGGAAAGCAGATGCATGAGTTGCTAAGAAATCATTTCCTGTTGAATACAAGTACCGCGTCTGACCGACCGATTCGAGATTTCCATTCGGAGTCACTCCAGATTTCAATCTCTCTGAATACCCAGTATTCATCTTACCGGAATAATTCGTTCGAATGACTTTTACATCGGGGCTAAACCTCGTCCAGCCTATTCTTTCGTTCGGAATTGTTTTGGAATTACTAGAGGAAATATGAGACGAAGATCCGTCTACCTTGCTCGATTTTCGAACATTGGCGATTTTCGCGATTTCACCTAGCACATCCGTCCTTGGAAAATGTGAAGGAGCGTTTACCGCTCTAAATTCAGGCATCGTCGTCCAGATGTCGTCGATCTTGGAACGACGAGCGCTGAACGATCGCGTCGTCGCGTTCGGGACGAAATCGTCCGCGCGTGAACCGACTGCGTTATGCTCGCGCGAAGAATCGACACTATCGCGGAAATGTGTGATATATGACTTTCTACTACTTCCGGAAGTCCCTGTATACCTGCTATCGTCTCGAACAATATCGTGTGACTTGCTCGAAACTTGGATGCCTCTCCATCCCGCGTCGCTCCTTTCTATCATCTTCGCTTGCGACGCCGCGCCTAAAAAAAGAAAAGCGTTTTAATTTTAGGTCTTACACGGGGATTCTAATGACACAAACCTGCCGACACGCAACGTCGACAAAGCTTGCGAATAACGCGCTAATAGCCAAACACGTGAAATCACTATCCCGTTACAGCACGAAGGTTTGTTTCTCAATGCCTTAATTCGAGCGACTGCCAAGTTAAACACTTCCGTCTTAGGAAATTCGGTTTTGTAAGGAAAATGCGGGTGGTAACGTTAATGCACGAGGAGCAGCGACGTAATTACGGCGTCGCGAAGAAGCCAAGTTGTTATCCGACACGCTACAACAATTGATGCAATTGAATAATTACGCGATTGGTGCCTCACGTGCGTTTTCTCCATAATTGGAACATTGAACGCAAATTCAATCCTTTTGAAGAAGAAATGAATGAAGAAGAAATGACTCGTTATTACATTGAAAGAGAGAAATACAATTGAGTATTACCGTCGTAAATACAAATCTACCGAGTAAAACGCAAAGTCGGGCTATTGTATACTACTAAACACTAATCACTATTTGATCATTCTCTGGCTGCCGCAATTAGAATGCATTAAAAGATAACAGATCTGCAATTGAATTAGCAATTGAATAAGCGCGGTTCATTGGCTACGATTGCACCGCGAAGAAAGCATTAATTTCGTGTTTAGAAAATCGTTTCCTACTGCCAGCTTGTCACGTTGCACCGCTTTTATTGCTAAATAATCGTTTCGTTGCACCGATCACTTCCGATCGCGTCATAACGTTATATATATATGTCGTAATATAATTTTCCGTGGGATACCCACCATTCTGAGGTCTGGTTTCGCCCGATCCTGCTATCAGCAGGACCACCACGATCTTTAACAGCTGCATCCGCATTTTCGCACTGAAACAAAAATCCAAGAAAAATTTTAAAATCATGACCTACAAGAAAGACCATAGAAAAATTACGCGCAACTCATTTGCAAATGCAACTGGGACTACGTTCTTGAGGATGATGCGCGACGAATTGTAAAAAAAAAACAGATGATCCCGCGAATCGAGATTCGCGAGGCTAGAGGCTGTCCTCGACACGATGACCTACACTCAAATGCTGAACCTGATCTTGAACAACTAACTAGCTCTCGGATGGATCTCTCGTTGGACTATATCTTCGAGACAACCAGTCAACAGGAAGAGAACTTACCGGTCGCAACAAAAAAAAAACAGACGATCTTGCGTGATCGCGAAAGGCGCGATTGCGCGGCACGTACGCGAGGAGAGAACGACGGTCGGAAGCGCGTGGAGCAAGCGCGCGGAAGTCGAGGGTTTTAATTTTATGACCGACAAAGATGCGACGCTTGCATTAATATTCATGAGAATGGACACGCATCAGCTATATTGCAAAAATTTCTTCTTCTACTATATACTTATATTTCAACAATTGCTCTTACGATAATTCGATGATATATGCCTTATAAAACGAACAAATTAACCGAACATTAATCTCTAATTTATTGTAGAATAATATTAAGCAAAATAGAAATGATTTAATTATCTTTGTTTCCCTTTCTTTCGCTAATTTAATTCTTGTTATTTTACAAATAAAATCGTAAATGTAACCAATGATGTAACAAATAAGTTCTCGTATTTATACATATATAAGACACTAATTATTATATTATTATTAAATTTATATATGAAACAATGCCAAAATTGATAAATGATAGAGATAGATATTTGAATCAGGTATTCTTTTGTGGATTTTCAATAATTATGATACATATGATACAAAAAGGAGAGAGATGATTTTCTCAAATCTTCTTCCAAATATTAAGAATTTTATAAATGAATCAGACAAAACGGTCACAAAACATAAAAAAATTCAAAATACATGCAATCGTAAATGGTTACCAGTGACGCAATTGTCGAGACAGTTGATTCTGGCGAGTTTACTGCGCGACGTGAATTTCTGATCACCGATTTGTCAACTAAGGTCTATTGAAAGCATATTTGTATTCGATGCTCATTTCCGATTGTTCCAATCGTCTATGCACGCGGAATGCGAACAATAAGATTACTTTATCATTGACGTAAGTTAAGCATTCATCTGCACAATAAAATTCAAAAAATTTCCGTGCTGTTACATTAGGAGTTTCTGAAAAAGATTTTTATTTGCAACGTAGATAAAAATCTTTCTCAGAAACTCCTTAAAATTCAAGTAAGAACTGTAACGATTGCCTCTGAATAAGAATCATAATCAATAAATATAAATTAAACATTTATATAAAAATATTTCTATAAATCAAATATATAAATATTTTAATTTGAAAACTGTACATCATGCAGATAAAATAATACTTTAAATATCGTCTCTAGCGGTCACGGGCGCGCAATAGCGAGGAGGGGGCTGATCATAAACGAACGGACCGTTCTTTCTCCAGCATTGAAATCTCCACCGAAGGTTTTAACGAAGGCTTTCAGTCTCGGCCTGAAGAAGCCAATGCACTGTAAACCCTACATTAACATCTCCCGCGAATGGAATTCTCTAACGATCACAGCTGATTGTCACGCGGGTTTTTTTACCGTTGCATTTTTTTCATTTTTATATTCGTGTCCGCTAACGGTACCGAACCGGGCGTCGATCTTCTTCGGGCGTCCATCGTATGTGACGCCGCGTCGTGTATCTCGGGGAAGCGTGCGAGAAGACCGACAAGACATTATTCCATCGGTAGAATAGCCGTAGAATCCGACGCGTGAATTCTACGAGCGGGACACGTACCGTTAACCATTTGAATGTTTCTTCACGAACCAGAAAACCGCTCGCAGGCTTTGTTGAGTTGCAAACAATCTTGTGAAGAGATTTATCATTGAATGAATTTATCAAGTAATATATTAATCAGCCGCAATACTAAATATATTAATTTCATTGTAAAGTATAAATAGAAGAGTTTTAAATTTGACGAGTTAGATTTAATTTTCAAATACTATCAATTTTTGAGGGGCGTTGTATATGTGAAAATATGTAATTTAAAATTAATAATAAACAAATAAAATAACAAGATTATTATTTGCCATACTTATAATAATTATTACGTGTAAGATAAATGCTTTAATTTAAGATAAGATCGTTATAAGAATTAGACAAGAATTTCGATTTGGGTATAATTATTTGAATAAAATCGATAGAAAGAGTTTTATCTTTTTAATGAATAGAACCGTTGTACGCAACAATAATTGTTATTATTCATGCTCTTTTTATTTACGCACTGACTATTTTCGGTGGCGAGCATGTTAGCAATTTTCTGTAACATTCTAGCGTAAATAGACGCAAATGCATTTACGGGAAGCTATTCCCTCCCCCATACCTAATTTGACTCATTCGATAACGAAATTTAAAACTTAATCAATAATAAATTAAGATTATAATAAATAATCGAAAATAATACGACAATACAATATTTTGTAAATTTATCAAATGCATCACCAAATTATTACTTCTTTCTGACATTTTTATAAATTTTATCACTGATAAATGTTTAATAAAAAAATAGAAACAGTTCAAAACGTATCGACAGTCTGATAGAGTCTGATAGAGGTCTGATAGAGGGAATCGCCGAAGATTATTTGTAATATTCCCGAGATCGCTGCAAGAACAAGATCCCCGTTTCCGGAACGCTGCACGCCAGCGGAAAAGATCGCGCGCAATAAAGATACGCTATTTAACAAACAGATTTGCGCTCTAACGACCGCCGAACATCTATCGCCGCTAGAATTAGATCACGGCGGATAAGAAACGAAACGTGACAAGGCATGAAGAATGGCAGAACGATCGGCACTGAGAGCACGTCTCTCGATCATCCGGGTCAGTAAATCGCATTAATTTCGACGCGACCAGATCGGATCTTATTCGGAGAAGTAGATAAGCGGCTGTATTATGGAAATCAGATATGCCTCCACCGTGACCGTTTCGGGCAATAGACGTTTTTCACGCAAAAGTGCTCTCTTATTGATCTCTATTTTAACCCACATTAATAACGATAATGCTTGCTACTTCGTTATCTCGAAAGATGCAACGACTAACTTTTCATCGGAATGAAGCTTTCATTATGAGAAACAGCGTTATTGAAGCGTGAAAAACTAAATAATTCAATGACAGAGAGAAAGAGAGAGAGAGAGAAGAAAATTGAAAGTATTCATACGTAAGAGAAATGTAACGACTATTTTCCTTGTACACGTGAGTTTAATCTTTTGCCGGAACATTAATAATTTTGAAAAATGTTTCCAAGATATCTTTAATTCTGCGATATATTTGATACCATGTTCCTTCTTATTAGAAATCAGATTTTAAATTTTAATTTGATATTAAATTAATTGATTTTAAATTGTAATTTGATATTAAATTAATTGATACTAAATTAACAAAATTTTAATTCGAAAGAGATTTCAAAAGTTAAAATTTTTTAAATTCTAACCTTATTAAACATTATGCCATTTTCCATCAACGTTTGATCCGGTAAAAATAGGTCAGTAGCATATTAATATAATCGGTGCATTCATTTTCAAATCTCTTTTGGAGCGTAGCATATAAATTCCAAAAGTGCTCCCATTATCTTTAATCACCTAATGAGACAATATAGTAAGACCGTGCAACACGATTCAACAAGTGTAACATAACGTAATGATGCAAAAAAAGAGAAACAGGAAGAAGAGCAGTGAGCTCTTCACGAGGAAGTAACTGCGAGTTGTGGCGCAATGAAATAGATACAAGTGTAATTTATAAGCGATATCATATCTTGAACATGAACCGTGCAATGCTGTTGTTCGTTTTTGTATATCTTATAATATTCCTCATTTACATTTCTCAATAAGATGATATCTTCGCGCATTCATTAAAAACCTAACCGTTATATAATTATAAATGCGGAAATTCATAATTAATTATTTTGAACAAATTTCGTTATTTTTCTGTTCGTCATTTTTAAAGCAAAATTTTTATGATATTGCGTTTATTAAATGAATGGTATTCGTTCAGGTGGTTGCATGTTAAAATGCAATTGATATTTTTTGAAGAAAGAATATTACAGATCAATGCACGAGCTGGCAAATGCGGATAAAACTTTAGTCAGTTAATAACCAACATTCAGCTAAGGAAAATTAAAAGGAGTACCAATTAATCGAAATTATGATTAAAGATATTGTGAAAATTAAATTATATTTTTATATTCATACTGACTGTATATCCTTGTTTAGATTTTTTTTTTAAGAACAAGTCAATTATTATTTTATTTATGTAATAACTTTCAAAATAATTACATTTGTGAAAATATTTATTTAAAAAATCGAGGATAACAGCAAATTTTTACATAAATTCGCATGATTCAACAAATTAAATATGTAACTTGGAATATTTAACAATTGTCATAAATTACTTATCAAAGTCTTACCTATGTTTCAAGTAATTTGATGGAGCATGGAATCACTTCAAACGCGATCGCCACACACACCCGACGATCTCGCGAAGCGCACGATCGCGGAAATACGCGAAACGGTTTTTACCGTGCACCACCGACCCCGCGCGTTAGCCCTTCGACGACCACCTGTTCGGAAGAAAAGAGGAGATACCACTGAAAAAAAAGCTCGAAGCGCTCAGAGCGAACTCCGAAAACCGAGCCGGGTATACCGCGATATTCGAAAATTCGCGACACGGGAGGAAGGAAAAGAACGGATCGCGATGTCGCGACACCGGACGAAACGGACTGAAGCGAGGAAGAGCGTCGGAAGACGCGTGTCGACTACCCGGACGATGTTTCGACAATGGTGCACGGCTGACTGGCTGTCCGACAAGTCGTGCTCGCGTACCCAGGTTGGAGAAGGTTGGAGAAGGTTCGTAGCGGGCCGAGGAAGAGGGTACGGTGCACGCGCGCTCGCCTAGCCGTGAGGAGGCAAGCCGAACGAAGGTGGAGCGCGCCTGGCCGGCACGGCGCGCGCGGGCCTTAGGACCCGTTATACCCGACGGTGCTACGAGATCCGCCCGAGTTGAACAACCTTCGCTCGTCGCCCGTTGTCGTTATTGCCAGATACCACGCGCGTATGCTAAGCGCGAGCGAGAGAGGCTCTTGCCGCCGCCGCGCCGCCGACGACGATCGATGCCCGAAGTGGGTGAACTTGACGTACGGTGCACACGGCGATACGGTATATCTCTCGAATGCCTCGAGCGGTCCCGTATCCGGAAGGGCATGCTTTTAAATTCGATTTGTTTCCTGCGAATATTGAGTCCAAGTGCATTTAAAGATGATTGCTTGAAGAAGTACCCTGGAGATACAAATCCAATCGTATTGAAACGTAAAAAGATTCTCACAATCAGCATTTTTATCAATCGAAAATGAAACGATATAAAATGATAGAAAATTTTATATTCTATCATAAATGGGAATTACATAATGCGAACGTAATTTGAAAAAGAAAACTTTACAATCCCAATCGTTTCGAGTATAGAGTCGTAATTTTGAAAGAAAAATAGAAGACCCTTCGGACACTTTGCAATCAACGACTGAAAGTCGAGCAGACTTACATATCGGGCATAACATAATTACGAACAAAATGGCGACATCGAATCTAGATAAGGAAGTCGACATTCGTATTAGATCAGGAAGAAAAGTGAATAGCCGAACTTTCACGATGTGGATGCTGATATCGGTATCAGCATCTATGCGCGTCCGTGAAAGTTATAATATTCACTTCGTTGTACGGTGCAATAAGCGTCGCAATGCTCCAGATAGAATTGACGCATAACAACGGAATGCGTTCATATTTTCTTATTTGAAAAATATTCATTGACATTTTCAACATCAATCAAAACATGCTTAGGATTTTCAGACTTTCAGACTGAATTTATATTTTCATGTAAAAATTAAATGATTGTCGAAAGAACCTTTATCTTTTCAATACTGTACTTTTACGTAAAATATTATAAAAAATTGTAATAATACAATAATTTAATTAATATAAAAAATACCACGGAATATGTGAAAAATAAAGAGTTTCTTTTTTTTACGCATCTAGATGGAATTTTTTTTTATCATTTTCATTACGTCAATTAAATAATAGCCTCATCAAAATTACAAAATTCAAATTGGATAACGTTACCAACAAGAATTGTGTCAGACAGAAATTACTGTTAGTTGATAACGTTGAGCAACTTTGTTCCAGCCCATCTTTAACATCCTGCATACATTCTGACAGCATGATGAAGGGTTCACGCTATCGGTGATGAGGCGATGCGTGATGCTAACTGATGGTTAATTCAGGAAGTAGTTTTTCCTGAATACATTGGAATGCGAGCGGGTGTCGACCACGGAGAGCAGCGCATTCCGAATGATAGAGGCGCCGAAGCCGAAGAACGGCACACGATATTAACTTGAATCGGGATCCAAAAAATCGACGAGGGAGGAGAATCGACGCGCGATAGAACATCACCCGAGTGACGAAAGACGCCGATCTGTTCTAATGGGCCTGACAGTTTCCCAGTGCGTGCCAGTGATCCACTTGTCGCGTCGTAACGCATAATCAGACAATTGCTGATTCGCGGAAAAACATTTGCTTCCGTCGCGCCACGCGGCTCTGAAATCGCTCCGTCGTAATTTTACAAAAAATTTACGTAACACTCACGGCACTCGTATAATCACAAACGGGCTTTTTCTTCGTAATAATGGCAAAAAATTCGAATGCGTTATCTCAGTCAGTAAGGATACGCTGAATTACGAGTTAAGTGGTTCAACCACCATCTGCGCTCGTGAAGTAGAATAATAAGCAGAGAAAGGACAAGTCATGGCATTTAGCAGCAAAAGAGCTGCTCGTAAATCTTCTTATTTTTTTCACTTACTTCTACTATATACCCCATGATTATTATTCCGAAAGTAACTTTAATAGGAAAATGTCCATTGAACGATCTGTAACTTTGCTTATCATCTTCTCGCGCGAGTAACACAATTTACTTATTTCAAACAAAGGAGAAAATTGAGTTACGTTAATCTGAAATTAAAAAATGGAAATTATTTTCCGCAGCAGTTTTATCAACGATAACAATTTTCAAAATCAGTCATTCAAAAATTTTCTCAAAATATCTCGTTACATTCATCGGAAACGATTTGTAAAGTCTGCATGTTTTCTTTTTTTGATAAATAAAGCTGCTGGAATTTATGGAAAAATCCATTGAAGATATCAAGTTTAAAAGCCGAAAAGAAGCAATGGCAAACCGGACCCGGAAGGTTCGTAATAACCGAACGTGCCGGTTGTCCCAGAATCATCCTCCGCCGCCTCGGCTCTTATGTGGGACATAGCGGCACTTCTTGCGGGCTTAGATACCTTCGCCGGCTGACAGCAAGTGGAGTCGCATCGACGTCATCGCCAGGGAACCATTTCTGAATTAATTTCTACGCGAGTGTGCACGTCTCGTGCCTAGATTAATGCCTAGCTAAATGTCTCTCGCGATGGAAAACGCGATCAAATCACCGGTTGACGGTAAAATGACGTATGCTAATATGAATTGCAAATAGCGAATACTTTAGTTCATCGCTCGGACGCTTGATAAATAAGATAACAGCTTATGTTATGTAGCAGATCGTTAAATAGGTTGGCGAGGCGTTGAGAAGCAGTGAGATAATAATATGGTAATTAGAATTTGTAATGAAGCGAGTATTCATATTATGTTTAGATTTCCTTGTTTTCTTTCGAGAAAACTTCTTATATATTCTTAGCAAGTCGGTGACTGCATTATTGCGTAATAAACAATTAATCATGCCTGAAAGCAGGCTTCAAATGTACGTACGAACGTTGATATATTGGCAATTTCTGTATTGCTTCCTAGTTCGTTGAAAAACAAATGGAAATGAATTATTCCTTTCGCTTTCCTTTCTCGTAATGCTTTATAAGCATCTTATTATTATTTATTATTATTACATTATCCAAATCACTACCTTTGATTATGTTTTCCTTATCGATATAGACATATAAAAGGAATTGGTCTCGAGTAATTTTCACCGAACACATTCGTCTTATGCCCACATTCATAATTAAGATGTCCAATGGGCTTGTATTAAAATGATGAATTATAATGACGATGAATCACAGCGTGATCTCGTAGTTTGTTTTATATTTGTCGTGCCATCGCACAAAATCATCCGTAACATTTCAATAATAATGTTACTGTCAGTGTTCAATAGCCGAAAGCAAAATTGCGTAATTCTAAAACATTAATAAAAATTGATCATCACATTTTCTGTGAGTAAATTTTATTTTTCTCATTAATTTAAAAAATCATAAAAAAATTATTAATTAATTAAAATCGTGTACTTTCTTTCTTTTTAGGATGTAAAAATTGAATATAAAATAGGTAATGATAAATTAACACAAATATGTTTCTTGATCTAATAAAGTTAAACATATTCCTCAAATAAATCTATTAAATTTGTAACGTGCGGTTATTTATCGAAATTGATAAAAAAAATAGAATATATTCGATATTTATCGTATACGGCCCGCCAAATATTTTATAGACAAGAAATCAGCTGGCATACGGCCTTGGCGCCTTTCTGCGGCGAACAGCCAACCGTCTTGCACACAAGGTCATGGTGCTGCCATTCAAGCCGGTACATAGCGGCGTTTGCTGCATCGTGTTATTATCCTTTCGAAAGGAAAGGGGATGCTGGATAGCTCAGTGGTAAAGCGGTCGTATGTTGAGCGCGAGAGATTCCGCATTCCCGGTCCTGCCATCCAGCTACACAAGGAATTTTTAGAATGGAAATTTATACCACCAATATAATGAAACGAGAATCACAAATCTCAATGAAACTGGCTAATAAAATCAATCTTACAAATATGTGGAGTTGTACATTCTAACAGAGAACGGAGCTCCGCAGTAGAAGAGAAAGAAGAACAAGAGAAGAAGAAAAATCCTTTCTAGAAGATGAAAAATTTATTCCGTCTACACAATTGAGCAATTATTATTTTGCTCAATTAATTAAAACCATGATTCAACTTTGTTTAGCGAAGCAAATAGTTTATGTAATTTGTTATTTTATTTTAAGAAAGACTCGAATCTATAAAATTGAAAATTAATTTTTTTATTTTGACACAATCAAATAATTTTATTAATTAAAAAACGAAAAACTCTGTGACATGTTTATTTTTTATTAATAATACGTGTGTATGTACTTCGCGGTATTTATACGTCCGAAATACGTTACGCGTGATGAATTTTGATTATATATGTATATGTCTGGACGATCCATCGCATCTTAATGTACTGCTAACTCGACTTTATTAATCATATCGTATTGGATGGCATCAGAATACAGATATTATTTTTGAATTTTTCGCTTATTAACAGATCGAGGATGCGGAACGGATAGGCGTTGAATAGGACAGCGTCGCGACAGGTTTAATTAGCAAATACTATCATAATTAAGTCTGTATTTTAATACTTGTCAGCTGCATATATCGATATTTATATATCGGTTGTTAAAACTCCTTGCTGTTCTAGATTTAGCCGTATTGCTGTGTTACGAGACGTCGTGTGCGTCGAGCGGTTCGTAGCTTAATGCGATCGTATTTTTTCAACATTATTCCTCTGTCACGACGTAGTAAAGTGCACATTGCGTGCGAGTAAGGTCGGAAATGTACACGTGAAGTACCGTGCGATTATCAGGTTCTAATGATTAGTACGCACGATCGTAATTAACCGTGTTTTCACATGTGAGTGTTGTGTGAGTATCGTGAGCGAAGAAACAGCAATAGAGAAGCAAGAGAGGAAGAAAGGGCCCGGAAATCGAGCGGCGATGGAGCAACAATGGAGTAAACAATATATTATTTATTATTTTTGTTTCTTAAATTAATCGTTTTTACGTATATCACAATTTATTGAAATAATTTATAATCATTTAAAGTAAAAATAATTTTTATTTTCAATTTTAAATGTCATTAAAAATTTTATTAAGTATTTATGTGGAAATTACAATTTACGGAAAAAAGTTTTAGTTTTTAAATTACGTAATTATTTCTTATTAGATATATACTTAAAGAATAAATAAAAGATTTTGCGCAATAATTATTTTTAAAAATATTAATTATTGTAGACGTTGCTGTAATTTGGATTTTATACGGGTTAATGTAATGTTACAACTGCGCTGTTGTATAACTGAGTGTATCAAATTATCTGATGAACAGATTAATGTTCACAAATGTTTTAACCAAGAATTATATATAAACGGTCATTAATTTATATAATTGTATTGTATAATAAATACAATAGACACATATGCAAAATTTATGAAATAAATCTCATTGTTATCGACGTATTATTAATTATTTAGTCATTTATTCATATATTTTACTTGGTAAAGATATTTTATATTTTAAACAGCAATGGAATTATATAATTTTAATTATCATTACCATTAATTACAAAACATATAAATCATTTTAATTAAAATCATTTTAAGTAATTGTCGTGCAATTAATCTTGACACGATGTTCCAACAAGCAATTGCTCGGAAGTATCGACCGTGAATCGAATTATCGGCATGTTGATCATCGAACTAATAAGGAATTGCTCGTTCCAGTGAGCGAAAAGAAACAAAGAAGACCAAAGGCGGCATCATCTATTTCAAAAGATGATACTTTCGGAATTTCTGATTATGATAAATGTTAATTCATAGAACGTATAGATCGCAGATAGGAACTATGGATGCGCCGCAAGATAAGACTGCAAAAGCGTACGAGAAACGATCAGAGGTACCGGTATTTGAGAAGAAGTGGTACCTAATTGGCACCTCGACTACTGCACCTATTAATCGTGTGCACATACACACATAGAATGAGGGAGAAATTCTGATTAAAATCTCCAAGTGAAGAATTTCGCAAAAATTGATAACAAAGAAAAAGACTAAAAGCGAGCATTGTTTGACACTGACATTTATGAGAGATATTAATTGCGATGAACCTAACTGACCATTATGTGCACTGAAAAGAAGCAGTTTGAAATCAAGATTAGAGAAATAAATGCGGCCAGAAATCATTGCTTATTAAATAATAATTATTACAATATTCTAGGAATACCCCAACGTACTTGCTGAAGTTAGCAAAATATATAGACATATTTATAATGTGTAGAGAGGAACAAAGAGTCAAATTTATCATCAGCCATTAATCCTAAGCATACAGTGAGTCGAGAAAGTGATCGTTAATTATTGTCGAGTTAAACAGCAATTTAAATGGCTTGTTTGTAAACAGTCAGCGTAAAGTCATCTAACAGTGACTTCCTTCATGAAATTCAAATCAAACGATCCACTTCGTTTCCTCTAACGGACTGTTGAATCCTTAATCTTTACGCCTCCGAGTACTTCATTCTCTCACTGTAGAAATTTGTGCTACATCATCGACATCTCATTTCTCATGTAGGATATAAGCTGCATGTAAATGCACAATATTGCCAATTATTCGAAGCTATTTTGCGTTTGATCTTAGATATAATATATAGATGATACATACATGAGATATAATACGTCAAATTGAGATAAAATATCTTGCAGTAACAAAATCTTATTTTTTTCATTTATTTGAACGAATATTGTCAAAAGCGTCGATATCATGTCAAAACCGTGAACACGAATCAATGAAACTAAAAGCCGTGAAACCACAAATATCGCAAAAAAGGTAAAACCATGATGAACGACGAAGAACGAAGACCGCAAGAAAATAAAATAATAAAATATTAGAACGATAAAATATACCTTAAAAGTGCACAAAATTTGAGATAAACTCGATATAAAAATAAAACATTGCATATGAGTGATCATATTATTTAGGAAAATTAGTGCTGAATATTTAAAATAATTTAAGATATGTTTATGCATAAATTTTTTTCGAAAAAAATCCTAGTTTGTATAAGCCACCAAAAGTACATTTGATTCATGCAATATTTAAAATATTTCTTATCTTTAGTTCTTATATTAATTATGATTAACTTACCCCTTTCGTATATTGCGAGTTGAGTCATTAATTTTCACGATCAGCTCTTGGTAGTAATTTCTCGCTGTTTAACGATTTCCGGAAATGCGGAAAAAATCCTGCAACTTCATATCCCAGTTCCTTCCGCAGTCCGCGATAAGGTAGGCTGCTTCAACCGGCGGGAAAATGATTGTACGATGATACCACTGGCAGCTATTTCTCGTATTTCAACGGGACGTTTACACGGCCGGCAAATTTGTGAGGCGAGACGTCCGATCTGAAAGGCAAGCCTGGCATGAAACATTAGATTTAAGGGGCGTTAATGCGGGACGAATACCTATGTTGGAAAATATTGATTGTTTCGCCTGCGAGATATTTGTAATTCTTATGAGACAAATTAGAATCAATCACAATGTTAATTAGCGGCTTTTCTTCATGTACAAATGTTACATAACGATATGTAAAATATCGTGATCGTGATAACTTCAAGTAAAAAACAATGTATGTAAAGTATAAAGTGTGTTTTACTATAATATATTTTACATTTGTTTCATAATCTTTTTTAATTAAAATTTTTTTATAATTTGCAAAAAAGTCATGATAAAAATAAATGATGATAATAATATATGATGATAATAATATTACAATAATAAATGATGAAAATAAGATTGCTAGAAATTTTATATAATTTACTTAGAAATACACAATTAAAAAATAACTTTGCGTTCGAAAGATATTTATTCACAATCGATCTATGCTGTGTCACTAGTATGATTGCAACAGATTAATGAATTTAAAGAATTTTGCTAAGATTCGATACTTGGATGATCATTCCTGAAATTGCTATACCGCGAGCTATACATCTTATTATAATTATCACAGAAATTTTTACGAGTAATACCTTCGAGCCCTCAATTTTTCCAGCCTGTTTCTCGTTCGGGCGATCCAGGGCGCGCGGAGCCTCCAGTTCTAAGTAAAATCCCGTTCCACCTCCCAATAAGATCCAATCTCTTTCGTCTGTTTAAGAGTTATTCAGATGCGCGGAGTGGCGCATCGCGATTAACGTCAGGCTGATTTATCGCCGCTTCAGCGCGAAACTGTGCTACGTCCATCAACACTTCATCTAATAGTTCCTCTTGAATGACCGGTGTAGACACACAAGAACTTAATACCCACGACAAACCGCTTCTCCACACCTGCCCACAGGTGTCCCAATAGATTTCACCATAACGCGCCGATGGTCCCCGTCTCCGGAAAAAAATCAGCAACGTTCGACGATTATGCACAGCGATAGATTCCTCCTCGTATTACCCCCCCGCTTGTAATTCGCGTTTCTTTTACCGCGAGCATATAATTCCCACCGCACGTGAGTTGACGAGAGAATCTCAACGTCATTCACGTAATTTACTCGTGGCCGCAGTTAATCTCGAGTGTCTCGAGTACCTCGAGGTTGATTGCGCCTAAGATCTTAATATCGAGCTACCGCTTTGCCGGATAATTGCTCTATCAAGCGACACGGCAGATGCGGAACATGCTTGCGCCGCGATCTCGATTTTATTTTTCCTGTCTGCACGTAATATAGAGCAGTGTGCCTATTGATCTAGAAAGCTCTCCTTTATTCCTTCAATTGCGATCTGAATTTCCCCGTATCTCCGTATCCTGTCCGCTCGCCGATTTCCCGCCGGTAATTCTCTTCGTGCGATCGAATTCGTGATCGAATCGAAGATCGCCGTACTGTCGATTTTAAATGACGAGCGCCGCGTCGGGGATTAAAATGTACGCGATGAGGGGGTAAGGCGATGAAATTCCCTCGGCGTTACGTACAATATATCAACGGTTGCGGCAATTATTGTAACTGTTGTTGCGCCTTTGTCGTTTCACACGACTGGCATCGCGTAACACTGCTCCGTGAGAGGTCATTCGTTCTCCGTAAGTATATTCCCATTCTTCTTCAAGGAACGGAAATCCACCTGCACTAATACACCCGGCCCAGCCTCTCGTCGGACGTCATTAGCCGCGGGCCGCGCTTCATCGCGATCGTACTCTTTTTCGTTCGCTTCGCCCCCTTCGATCCGCCGCTTTCGCCGCCGCGGCGTTTCTTGTTCTCGCTCGCCGTGCACGCTTCAGTTGATATCGTGTTTATGACGGCACTTCCGGCCGTGGGATCCGCGCGCCGTCGATCGCTCCAATTTTCCGTGTCGAACGACGTTGAATTTCGCGGATGCCCATTATGCAAATCGGGATCTATAAAGCGAGTAACGAGTGGACGTTTTCGCGGAATGACATCCTGCCTCCTGTCCACGTACCGCAAAATGGACTTGCACGTGGGACGCTCCGCCTCTCCACTCACCGGCGATTTGCAATTCCGCCGCTTATCGATATACCCTCGATCCGCGATTATCCTCGATATGGGATCCACACGGCTTTCTCCAGCGGTATCTTCGGGCTCCTCTTAATTTACATCGTGCCGGGGCACGATTATTCTCTTGTCTATGCGCTTTTACAAACGCTTGGCACGCTTTGTTAGGATAACGGAAATACCTTCAGGCGCGATTTATATACCTGTTATTATATTCTCTCCCTCGACTCTTGCGCAGCACGCGCCGTTGAATCGCCGGTTAGCCTCGCGCTGCACGCGGCTCGCCTCTTTGCGTCTCGTTCCAAGCGAGACGTTAGACCGACACTCCAGGCAGATGGACGTTTGTTTTTACAAACTCCCTGAATATCTGACAAGTATCTCAAACAATCTGACAACAAGTCGAACAAGTCTATTTCTTCTTCTTCTCGCTCTTGCGCCACACTCCCCTCCGTCTCGAATCTCGTTATATTTTCACACGAGAAAAACGATAAAAACGGCACGGCGCTTCCTGAAACATTTCCTCCGATCCCGCGCCGCACGATCGAACCGCTACGAGTACAGTCTCCCGTCCTGTTGGTTAAAAAGTAGATTACTTCTTAAGATCCAGCCTTGGCCTCCGTTTTATTATTCGAGAAATCGAAGCGACGTTTCACGACTGCGTCGTAAACGCGATCTACGAGAGCGCTTATTGGTACCTGGAGCAGAACCACTTGGGTGCCGGTCAGGGTAATGTCTTCGATATCGCCGAGATTGCCTCTTCTCCGATACCCTCTCCGCCGCAAGCGCCTCTAACGCCGTGTTGAATCCACCGTCGACATCCTCGCTATATTTTACAAGTCTGCTCTCGAGACAATTTCTCCGGCTCTCCTCCTCTCTCTTTTGCTTTTTCCTCTCATACATTTAACAGACATGGACGTTTATTGCGCTCACCATGTCGACAGCGTTCTCGATCCTCTCCTCTTCCTCTAGTGCTGTCTAGTGTTGTCTAGTGCTGTCTAGCGATCGGTTCCCCTTTGCGGTTTCACGTGGCATCGGAGCTCTCCAGGCAGTTACCGATACAACAATTCGAGTCCCATGCGATCGATACCCGATACTCCTTACACCTCGTCTCCCCTTCGCGTTCCCGATCTCCTCTCTCGGTACGGTTTACTTCGCCCTTTCTCCTCGCTCTTACCGGGTTATCCGCTGCCGCAACGCGCGACGATATATATCATCCGTGTCTTATTAAAAGCCCGCGCGCCGCGCACGCTTCGACCTGCGACCCCCCCGGTCACGAATCCTGTTTCGCGGTGTTTCGCTTCGTCGCGGCGATCAGGCTGCGCCGGGTTTCCCTCCGACAAGCCGACGTCTCCTCTCCTCATTGTCCTGCCACTGGAGTCGCGTCGTCGACATGACGTCGACGGGCGTAGCCTCATCAACCAAGTTACTCTTCCGCGTTTCTGCGCACCATCCGCACCTCGTCGAATCGCGTTATCGTTCCTCCAAGTGCCCTTTACTCGCAGCTTCCCATGTCCCAGTGGCTTCGATTCGAGACTTGATTTTTATGCTTACCGGTCGCTTCGAGACCCCGCGGTTCAACCCCCCGGGCTTCGTAGCTCCGCGGCGTCGTGTTTCCGTGTTCAGCAGTTATCTCGACGATTTACACGCAGTACCGTGAGCGGAGTTGAAGCTACCGTCGTAATTCACGGATGATGGCATGTAACAAGAATTGAGAACAATCGCTCACACTTCCCGATAGAATTGTTCTTCCAAACTCGCACGGCTGAGACCAAAAGATCGATGATGTAATCCTCCGTTCTTATCTCGCCGGTTCAGGGATCGGCACTGTTTGCGAAGAGCACGGAGCACCTCTCGCCTTTGTAACGTCTACTCGACGAGCGGCGGAGTACTACCGAGACGAGCTGGGGATAGCTTCTCTTTTGTGGTGCAGACAGACTTAATTATGGGAACGCGGCTCCCTTTTGCCTACATCATTCTCGGCCTCGTTCGTTTAGTACTCCTCCTCCCGTGTCATTATGTCGTCGCGGACACTTTCCGCACGATCTCTCTCTGTCGCTCCTGCTGTCTCTCCCCCTTCGCACGGTTCATTCAAGGAACAAAAGTCTCCTATTATACACTGGCCCCCGAACAATTACGGAGTAATCCGCGTTTCTCAAGCAGACGTGACTTAAATATTATACTTCTCCTTCACGACGGTTTCGAAAATGCAATCCATACATTCTTCCTCGCCGCTTAATTACGGACATGGAATAAATTAACTTTTTTTTTGCGCTCGAATCGGAAGCAAGAGCTGACCTTACACGATCCTCAGTGGTAGTGGTATTTAAATGAATTGGAGCGAACTTTCTTCTTGCTGTTTCTCAAAGTCGTTGGTACCTAAGATGAGATGTCTTCTTCTTCTTTGGTATTCCAAACTTGTCCGCCAAGGTCGGGACAAAATCGGTTATTCGACGATGCGAGGAGTAGTAAGCTTCAACCACCGTCGCGCAGCGTCGTGTCGGTGCAGTTTTCGTTGACTTCCCTTTCGACTCGAACTCTCCTCCGCCCGCGATGGGATTCTCAAACTTTACCCGGCGCACTTCCCCAGGATGATCTAACTAAACTTCGCGAATGGTGGAATTGTACTGAGCCTAGATGGTGTCGAGCCGCCCCCGATGTAGCTCCTCCTTGCGTTCGCTGCACAGTCGGGCCATTTAATAGTGGGGATCCGGATCCCTTCTTTCGCGCTGACCGGCGGGTCCGCTTGCCTCCTCGTGTCCTTGCTCCAACGCGATCTTGATCCTCGATACCAGGAGTGTTCCTCCCCCCTTTATCGCGATCCCTCTTATTCTCACGATCCTCGGTACTATGCTCCGTTTCTGGCGTAAGTGCGAATCCGTGTCGGATGAAATTTTCATTAAATGCTGTTAATGTTTGCAAATGTCCACTACTTTGGAACTTTCTCCGTATGTAATAACCAAGTTTCTTTTAAACTTCAGAACAATTAAAAGATGTTCATTTATACGTATAATAACAACACGAATCTACCAGATAGCTAATCTTTATAATAGTAATACTTTGGAATCTCTATAATTAAATACTATTTAAATAATTCTGGATTAAAATTTGCAATATCAAAAATTTTAACTAAATTGTCTAAAACATATGTAATATATTAAACAATTTAGTTAAATATATATATATATAGGTATGTATATTGCCAAAAATTACATAACACACATGAAATATCTAATATACAAATTTGTATTTAAAAAATAAATTCTGAATAAAAGTTAAACTAATTCAGTTTAAGTTCTCATGAATTAGTGTGCGTGTGGGACTTTTCTATTATAATAATACATTATAATTTCCTTGAAACTTGAAAATAGTCAAGAAACGTACGTGTAATCAAGATCTGTGTCCTCTAAAATAAACGTTACCTGTCATTACTTTCAAGTTTGCAAACTGCACATCATCGAACGATCTGCAATCGTGTTCAATTTTATCCTACCTATTCGTTTGTCGCCCTAGAACGTTACATACGGAAATACGTGTTATTCGCCGTGGGAATTCCTCTTCCAGAGAAAATCACCAAAGTAAAGGTTCCATCTGAAAAAGGGCGTTCTCACGCGGAGCGCGAGCTCGAGTGGTGCTAACATTGGACATTTTCTAGGACGGCGACCTCGATCTCTGCATATGCCGCGTTCCGCTAGAGCGGAAGCGTTGTTCATTTAATACGTGCAAGATCGCTTCTGCGAAAATGTCTTACGGGGGTGACGCGGTCCGGAGAAGCGCTAAACATGCAATAGCTGTCACATGCTAAGCAGTCGGTGTAATATGGTAATTCTGGAAACAAGCAATTAATGCTCAACATGTTTGTTAGTCGAGTTCCCGTTTTCTTTCGTAGCACTCGTACTACGTTTATCGCACACCATCATAATTCCGCTGTAAGTGGACAGAATTATTCGTTACGTACGGTGGTGACCGAAAGTAGAAAAAGTAAACTCACTGCATATTTAAGAGCGGATCTAAATAACAGTAGTTTATCAACGTAAACATCTAAATCGCGGTGGTGTAATTTTGATGATTTATGAGGGCACTTTAATACGGGATTCCCTTAATTTCGCCAAGCGGGAGAGGGTGATTCAATCAACTATATCACCTTAATTACAAAGATTTTAAAGAAATGATAGGAAATAATAACTCAATTTAATCTTTTTAATTAGCTTGCTGTTAAATTATCTAATCGGCGAGATGAAATAAAATCTGTTTCTAACATTGCAAATATACATGCCTATTTAGGTGGTTTTCTTCATTTTCTTTATTAACTGTTTGTGATGTTTCCGTTTTAGCCCGTCTTGTTAATCCTTGCACCGCTCATCCTGTCATGATTTCTCCACTGTCGTCGTTTTTTTCAAACTCATCGCACCACGTTCTACACTCCACACTGTTTCTTTATGAATTTGCTACGCAATCTCGTACGCTAATACCTAATATCGAATGCAAAATATACTCATTTCTGTTGTTCTGAGCATTGATTTTTTTTATCTCCGCTTGCTTTAAAACACGTATTTTACTCTCAATTCTCATGTATCTACATCACATCCCGTAAGCAGTCAGATACCGCTACTGCCATGTATGTTTCCTCTCGGCAAATCAGTTTTACTAATAAATTATTTTTAATAACGGTACTTGTTAAGCAGAGAGAGATAAAGTAAAATCTTCTGATCGTACATCTCTTTCGAAAAGACGCAAGAAATAGCTAAAAATGAAGTAATTAGAATATCTTTCGAGCGCACCTGCCGCACGTACAAGTTATTCGGATTATCCTGTTTTTCCCCTTCACTTGCATAAATTATGATTTTAATTATATGTCGCGCTTCATCTACATATATATTATCACTCCTTATCAGAGTCTAATAAAATTCTACGATACGGTGAAAGCCGGTCCACCACATTTTCCTGTTCCAACGTTAGTATTTTTATCAATTTATATTATATTGCTCTTCTATAATAAATATCAATTAAGGTTATTGCGAATGAAAACCGATTGATGGCCTGAATGTAAGCGTAAGTAGGTCGCGCTTTTCAACAAGTACTTAACGATATTTGCCATTTGATCGTCGTACGTAAGTACCTACAGCTAATTACATTTTCCCTCTATGCATACAAAGCTCTATGAAGAACATATGTAAGAGGAACATGAGTAAAAATTCTTTCATTAATGCTACACTCAACGATATTTCTATTATCCCCCGTCGAAGTCTATAAACAATAATAAAGTCCTAGAATCTTTCATCTTACACACAGTAAAAAACATTTTGTATTTGTGTTAAAATTTTCCTGTGTAGAAAGTTTTGTGTTAAGTTTCTAACACGGTCGTGTGTTAAGTTAACATATCGTCGTTGTGTTACTTAAACTATTCTATGTTAAATTAATATTGACCTTTTTTAAGAGTTAAAATAACACAATTTATATGTGAGTGCATGAATTCTTGGTGACATTTTATATGTTAAAGTAAACAGATAAATTGTGATAATTTTATACATATTATCTTTGTTATTTTTTAACACGTTTGCTTTATGTTAAATTAACACAAAAATTTTAGTAGAGTAATTGGGACATGTGAAATGTGTTGAATTAACACAAAATTTTTTACTGTGCAGATTTTTGCAGTGTCTGACAATGTCTGATTATCAACGAACGCTTGATCTGGCGTTGTAGTAATGTGCGACATAAAATTTACCAGACCAATTGTAGGCCAATTGTCGTTTGTGACTTTAGAAAATGCAAGATTAATTGTCACGTCACATACGCTCTAAAAAGCGCGTCACACACGAGCAGATTTATATATTAAATGTAAACCATTACGTTTAGTTTATAACGAATGGTAGGCTCGATAAATTTTACGGGGCAAATCGGTTTCTTAAAAGTCATGCAGGTATTGAAATTACGTCGACAGATATATGCGGAGGCTGCTCCAGATACGTCAGGAATAACGTTCGTATCACGTAAATCGTTAATTATAATATTCTGCAGAAAATTAAGAAATCTCCACTGTAACGAGAAAGCGTTCTCTTTTTCTGTCGTAGAAAATATTCGTGAAACGATACTGAATGCGCGTCGTAATAGCTCTATATATTACTTACGCTCTCCGCGCAAATGGCGAAAATAGATATAATTAACCGGGGGGATTACACGTTAAACAATCCATTGATATGAAACGCTTCTGCGCTGCGCCGCAACCAGGAGATCAGAGTAGACCCGGCAGCGCCCGTCGCGCTCCGTAACGCGAGGCGATTTAGCCTTCAAACGATCTGATTAGAGGAGGAGCGCGTACGCATACTGGCCGCATGTATAATTAGGGTAACAATTATGATTACGGTACACGCGCGCGCGGCTGCCCCGAGTTATACGCGTTGTAACGCGCGCCGCGTCGTTTAGCGTAAAACGTAACGACGCGACGTCCTTCCTTCGCAGAGTTTACGACCGATTAAGTAGATTAGCGCGAAATTTACGAGTCTCGTAAATAATAAAAAAAATGGAGATGGCTGCGAAATAATATCCCGCTTTGTAATACGTAAGAATGCACGAGCTCTATGACGATTCCGTAAGAATTGTATAAATTAAATTCATTAATTAATTTAAAAAATATATCGTTCATTTAATTAAGTATGCATCAAATAAAAGATGAAGCAAATTTATTATTTGAAAAAATGCATGCTTTTACTCTTGCTATTTCTTTAAAGAGGAAATATATCAACCCGCGCACGTTTAATACTTGGGAATTACACATCTCTGGCACGAATGTAGATAAGATTAATTTTTTCCGAGCTTAAAAACAGAATTAATGTTAAAAAAAGAAAAGTAAAATAAACTTGGAAATTTGTAATATCGTTGATCCCCTGCGGAAAACGCGAGAGGAAACTATGCGCGAGATGATCTTTCCGAGTTGAAGAATTGCTATTTCAAGTTTTAATAATATCGCGTATATCATAAATCATCTCAGGCACACTTATAATACTTTATGGTAGTGGTATATTGCCTGCTAATTTCTCGGAATAGCTCATGCCAGTGCCAGTCAACGATGAAATGTAATGTGTATGAAATTATGAAGAGGATACATAAGGACCGGAGTGGAAGATAGTAATAAAGTGTATACAGTTGAGCGGAAGGTAAACGGTATTGCGGTATTTCATAATGCCGGAATAATGGTCTCTAAATTTCCTTTTATTCCATCGCGAGTCAAGCGCGGTCGAAGTTTATTGCGAAAATATTGTGCACGCATGATTTAGAAGAGGGTGCGTTTATCAACTGGGACGCATCTCCCGCAAAGAGATGCCAGCTTGTTAGAATATTCAACTGAAAGCTTTGAAAATCTAAAGATTTTTTAAACAAATTTACTTTTATTTTTTTCTTCTTCTATTAAGTTGATTCTATTTATGCCTCAATACATAAAAAAATTCTACAATTTTCGAAGCTTTCATAAAAATGTGCATTTCGACAAGCTTCGAGATTCTTACAAATTTCTTGTGTAACTGTTGGATAATTTGCTCAAAATATCATATTCTTTTTATATACACATATCAATTTTTAATGATAAAATATTTATATATATAAATAACTTTACATACATATACACAAGTTTAATTCAGGATAATTGTACTTTAATAATCGTTAATGAATGTAATCAGGCGTTGAAAATGTAGTCGCGGAAATTTGACCGCATTTGCGTAACAATACGAGAATTAAAGTGCGAAGAGGATGATGTTGAATTTCCGGTTTCGTGCCGTTTGCTTAATGAGGTAACGGGTCACAAACTTCCAAATTGCCTTTTAGAATGGTAACGGAAGTCTTTCACCTCCCTTGGATGAGATGGGCTTGTCACGAATAAGCGAAACTATTATTTTTGCCGTTCTACTTTTCGACGATTGAGGCATGGCCCGGAACACCCGCTATATTTTGCCAGAATTCACGAGTTTGGAACAGGATCATAAACGTATCATCGTCTTTTAATATGTACACCATCTATATAAAAAGCATTAAATTAGATTACTATTAAATCATCAAAATTTACAATTTTTTAACAAAATTGAAGTGAATTTTTTCGTAGCCACAATGTCAAAGATTTTCGTTCAAGTTAAACGTTGAACGTTAGTGGTTTCTGATAAGAGATTAAAACTAGAAAGCTTTTCACAAAATTTAAAACTAGAAAACTTTTCATGAAATAAGCCACAAAATTAGCTTTTTAATTATATAATAGAAAAAATAAATAAAGAAGTTATTAAAAATTACACTAATAAGAATTATTAGTGAAAAAGTAAGTCAATGGTAACATGTATGTCATTTATCAAAATTACGGAGGTATTAAAATAAATTTTTAAAGAAAAACAAGAACAGTTAAATGACAATATTCTGTGCCTTAAATTTATTTATTTACACGTAAATATATTATATATATAGGTATATATATTATATATCACTGTTTCTTGTTATATCTCGCGTTATAACTTTTGACATTTACATGTAAATCAGCTAAATATATTTTCTCTTCTATTCTCATCGCTCACACTAAAGCGGCCCATAAACAATATTATTGCATAATATTTTCAAATATTACATAATAATATTGATCATTTTTTATATAAATGATATAATGATATCAATGATATCGATTATATCAATTATATTGATATCATATTTCATATCATTGATGTATGATGTCATTGATATATGATGTCAATTATATCATTATTTAATACAATTATATCAATAATATTTGATTACATATATGA
This sequence comes from Tetramorium simillimum, assembly GCA_011636635.1. NCBI lineage: Eukaryota > Metazoa > Arthropoda > Insecta > Hymenoptera > Formicidae > Tetramorium > Tetramorium simillimum. The sequence goes on along the minus strand of VBVQ01000128.1, from coordinate 47,948 downwards.
GCCGCGTAACAGATTTAAAAACATGGACATTTTCATTAATATACTCTTTTTCAACATTTAACGACACGTAGCAAAAAAGAAGAGAAGTAAACCATTGGTGGACCGAAGATGTAATCGCGTCAAATACCAGCAGGGGAATCTTTCTTTACAGTTCAATTCATTCAAGAGGTCATCGTCACATCAGATATAACATGAAGGAAACGTATCAAGCCTCATTAATACTGTTATCTTTTCATCAACCCATTGTAGTTTCGTGCGTATCCCTCCAGTTTCTTTTCTGTCGTTAAAAGGAGTGAGATTTTCAAAAATATTAATATGCCATGTAATAAAATGTAAACGTGAATTACCTTGTTGTCACGATTTAGATTAATTCACAATTTATAATAGCATAGAAATACCAGTCATTCAATCTGTTTAACGCGTATCTGGGCTCACAGTGATTTAAACAACATGATCAATTCACATTTTTAGAACCTCGTAGAACATAATCACACATTTTTTCCATTTGAGAAAAGTAGAGAGAAAAAAAGACTAAAATATAATCAACCTTATCTTTAGATTCCCTGCGGTAAAATAATCGTTCGTGTATATGTGTGTATGTATGTGTTATATATAGCAAAAGATTCTGTCTTTGATTTAATTAAAAATTGATTTTTTTCACAGCGGCAAGAAAACCGCTCGTATGCTTGAAGAATCTTAGACTATTCTAAAAAAAACCGTTCTGACGTAAAAATATAACTGACCGCGGGATTTAATCATTAATGTCTTTTACGGATCATCCAACATGGATTTAAGCGGTGAAAGGTCACACGCTTAAATATTTAAACATTATTTACAATAATCTAAAAATGACGCTGTCGCTACCATTTTATTCGTACTGAGAACATCACTGATGTTTTTTTTTGTCGTTTTCTCATCGGCATCTTGTTGACAAACCGTTTCTAACTAAAAACGTTCGGTCTTGGTGAGAATAATTTTTTAAATGTAAAAGTAATGTAAAAAAATGTAATCTACTTTAATTTTTATATAAAGCACACAATTATTTGACGAATATCTATTTTATGTGTACCTAAAGTTTTTAGGTGTGTACCTAAAGATTAAAAAATCCGTACTTAGCATGGTGTTCAAATCACAATAATTGTAGCACACTTTCTTTACGAGAGTCATTCTTTCGCGAGATTGAAACTCAATTATAAAAACTTCTTTCAATGCCGCATCGCGTTCGATATAAATTTTAATCAGAAAATTCTAATCGTGAAAAATTACAGGAGACGATTGATGTTCAAGCCGAAGAACTCGAATGAAACGTCATAGGAAACTACTCCACGAACAGACGAGACTGATATACCCTCTTGAATGCGGCATTAGAAGAAAATGTTACTTTGGTCATGCACTTGCTATATATGGAAAAAACTTATGGCCTCTGTGTTTATTAAAATAGCTTTTAATAAAAAGTTTGTCCCGGGTGTCGGTAACTCACTTTCGCATCAACAAATCTAAATACGGACTAAAAAAAGTTTCTTCACACATACAGGTCATATAAATACAATATTAAAAATGCAAATGTGTGTCACCTCGAAAATCTCACAATCAATCCATAAAAAATATTTACTATATACAAATTGCCGTAGTTTTAACGATTGGAGTAATTTATCTTCTTGCTGTATGGTAAATTACATTTCCAACCTACAGCTGTCTTGATTTGTTTTTTTCAAGAATTTGAGGTGCAATGACCTCTTAAACTGCACGGCAGATAGTTAGTCCGATCACTCTCGTCATGTACATATATACCATATTTCTACAACGTACTGTAATGAATGACGCGAGAAGCTTTTATGTAAGCGCTCTAAGCAGCCTGTTTACCGATCAATAGTTATTAACTGCAACAGCATAAATGGCCACAGTTAGATAGTTAAATTCAGTCTTGAGACGCTTTCATAAAAGCTTTTCCTTCCATTATAAAGCTTGATCTATATTCAAAATTATCATATTAATAGTGTCTTGGCACATCTTCCTTCCTAGTACGTAAACATCCTGTTTATACATATATATGGTATTCATGCAATTACGAGTGGTTCGTCGTCTGAAAAGCCTCGGATTACCGGACTATCTTCTTCTTCTGTAAAAAAAAAAAAAGAATCGTTAGTTTCTTTTCATATTGTTTCGTATTATTCTTATCCCCCGTTTTTACCCACTTTTCACATGCAAACTAGCACTCACCTAAACCATCTGTCGTCCCAGGGAAAGTAGCTTGTCCCCGTCTCGTATCGTAATGGCTATTGGCAAACTGCGTAAAGCTATTAGATAGCCTCCTATGTCGAACAATGAAATATGCCAGTGCTGCACCGAGCGCTATAACGACCAAACAGATCGGTATAGCGAGGGATAATATGCTTGACGTATTCATTATCACTGGAAGCTGCGAGCCTGCAACAGAAAGAATTATTGTTATTAAAGTACACCGGGGATTCCTCATTTAGAAGGGAATAATATTATAAAGACATATCTCACCTGAAATCTGTGTGCTCCAAGTTTCGCTCAGTGGACTTTGGTAACCTTCGTTCGTGACTAAACGCGCGGCGAAGGTGTAAATCGTATCCGTTTTCGCGTCCTTGTAACGGAAGGGCGGATCTTTGGCCAGCAAGACTTTGGCGGTAGATTCGTTTATTGTTCTCGATCCCTCGGCCACTAAAATTTCATAGTGCCGATCGGCATCCTTCCGGATGTCTTCCGGCATTTCCGGTTCTTGCCAATAAATTAAATATTCCGTATTATCGTGCAAGACGGTAAGTTGATGAGGCGGCTTGATCGGTGGTGCAGTGTAGATGAACGGTTGCGTGGATATGGCATTTGGAACATCCGTGGCTATGGTAATATTGTACTCTCCGCCGTACTTGATGGAATTAAACGTATGCTTCATAATGGTTTCATTAGTCTTCTGTAATGTTACAGTCATCTGTTTGTTGAGAATCATTTCCGTAACGGAAATCTGTAATCGGAAAAAAGATAGGAGATCAATGAATATTCTCGCTACAAAAATGAATTTTGAAATTTTTATCAATAAGAGAAAAGAGGAGTTTTTGGAAAACTTGTCGTAAATCTTTCTCAAAATTTCTTGCTATGTTATTTCCCTGAGGAAATGTTTCGTAGCATTATTGACTTACTGTGTAACTGATCGGTTCGTCAATCGTCGGACAACTCGCGCTCCACGAGACGATTATGCTGTCATTTTTATCCGACGCCGGCGTTACTCGCAATCTCTTTGGAGCTGCGCGTTTGTTAAAGTGCGTCGTGACCGTAATCGGTTGATTTAAAGGTCCTGCGCCGTAATCCCCAAAAACGCCAACGGCAAAGACGTACGATTCACACGCCTCCAGATCCCTGATTGTAGTCGTGAGATTAGTGGTGACGAATTTATAAGCTGAAAATGAAAACAAGGATATATTCCTCTGAGAAAAAATACGAGAAACAAAACAAATATAAAAAAAATATACGAACAATATCGAAGCAATCCCCGTATGAAGAAAATCTCAAATGCATAAGACTTCTTACCCTTGAAGAAGTCCAACATGTTGGTGGCGTAGTGAATAGCGTATTGCCACTTGATCTTCCTGTTGCTCTTCGGGGGATCCCAAGTAAGCTTCACGGTCGTTCTCTGGGACTTGACCAATTGCGCGTCGAAATTTATTATCGTCGGCAGCGCGGTACCGTTCGTCGTGGCTGTCACCATGGCGACCTTACCGACGTATTTCTTCTTCGTCGCGCCAACCTCAAAGGTATACTTGATGCCTGGTGCCAATTTTTTCACCTCTATCAGATTTTCCATGGTCAAGACGGTCTGCAGGGCCGGATACGCTGGCGGCGCTCTGGGTGTGACGTGATATCCGTCCACGTCCTTCATCTTTTTCCACGTCAAAGTGACAGAGTGATTCGTCGTGCTCACTACACGGAGATTCTCGATGTCGTCGATGTTGGCCGAGCCGTCGAACATGAGCGTGGCAACTTGCGACGAGGCCGACGAATACTGCCGATTCTTCGCCACGATCCAGAAGGAATAGTTCTTGCCCGCCTCGAACGCCATGTCAATGATCGCGGAAGTCTTCAGTCGATTGAACTCCATCGGCGGTATCGGCGGCGTAATGTAGCCCTGGTATCCGATGACGAGACCGTTAGGATGCAAGGGCGGCCTCCAGGAGACTTCCACGCGAGTGCCGTTCTTCTGCGTGACGGTCACGTTCCACGGCTCGGACGGCACGCCCTCGCCAGTCATCACCACCAGATACTTGGCCGGTAGAAACACCTTGTCCTGACCCTTCACTTTCACGTAGACCGTCAAATTGTACTTGGTGTACGGTTCAAGATTATTGAACTGGTACTCCGTGTCCTCGATCCACTCGCTGGCGTTTTTCCACTTGGCCCCTGGCACCGCTCGCGCGATAGACGGCAGAAACTCGAATGTCACGTTCGATGGTATCGGCATCCACCAGAAGAGGAAGAGACTGGAATCGTTAACGGAACGCTCGTCCACGCCCATCACTAGCACCTGATACGTGCGCGAGCCGTTCTTCTTGCAATTCTCTTCGTTCTCGTCGAAGCCGTCCAAGCAGTCGTGGTTGCCGTCGCAGAAAGACGCCAGCGGGAAACAGCGGGTTTCGTCGCACGGGAAAAGTCCAACGAAGCAGGACGGCGTGGCGGGTGGATGTACCTCGTGTTCCGAGGTATGACAACCGAGCTCGTCGCTGCCGTCCGGACACTCCTCGATACCGTTGCAGATGCTCGAGAGCGGTACGCACGAACCGTCCTGGCGGCACATAAACTGATCGTTCTCGCGGCACGACGCGTGATGCGTCTGCTCGCAGTGCTGCTCGTCCTCGCCGGATGGACAATCCTTCGAGCCGTCGCACACCCAGGCGTTCTCAATGCAGTCGCCATTGTAGCACTGGAATTGATGCTCGCGGCAGTTGCGCGGCTGTTGCGTCGTGTGAATCGGTGGCGTGGGTTCCAGGCCGTCTACACTGCCGCCGCAGCCTATCTCGTCGGAATCGTCACCGCAGTCGTCCACGCTGTCGCATTTCCACCAATAGGGCACGCACTTCTTGTTGTTGCACATAAACATCCAGTCGTTGCAGGCATTCGTCGGCAGGATCGGGCTCAGCGGTGGCGGTAGTGTGGTGGTGGTGGTGGTGCAGTTCATTTCGTCGGAACCGTCCAGGCAGTCCTTGTCACCGTCGCACGCCCATGATTTATATATACACTTGTGTCCGTTATCTTTGGTGTTGTTGCACGTAAACTGCCACGACTCGCATACCATGTTGTTGCAGTCCTGCTCGTCGGCGCTGTCCTCGCAATCCGGTTCGCCGTCGCACTTCCAAGAGGTCGGTATGCACGAATGATCCGTCTTGCAGACGATCTCGTCGGAGCGGCACGTGTTCGGCTGAACATTCTTGGTGCAGTTGCGTTCATCCGAGCCGTCCCGGCAGTCGTCCTCGCCGTCGCATCGCCAACGATGCGATATGCAGCGGCCGTTGTCGCACTTGAACTGCGTTTCCGTGCAATTGCTGTACGTGCAATTCATCTCATCCTTGCCGTCCTTGCAGTCGCGGTCCAGATCGCACACCCAATACTTGGGTATGCACTTGTTGTCGTCGCATTCGAAATTATTCGGGCTGCACGTGGCGCGGTTGCAGTTCAACTCGTCCGAGTTGTCGCCGCAGTCGTTGTCGCCGTCGCACTTCCAGAACTCGGGGATGCACACGCTGTTGTTGCAGGCGAACTGGTTGGCCGAGCAGGTACTGGCGATGCGCGGGCACGTCGAGTTGGCGTACGGCTTGATTCCGCTCGGGCACAAGCACTTGCCGTCCGTCATCACCATGCCGTCCGGGCAGAGGCAGACGTGGCTGTTGAGCGGCGCGCCCAGGCAGATGTGCGAGCACTTGTTATTGCTCGACGCGCACTCGTTTGTGCCGGTCTGCACGCTGTGCGCGAAGATCTTGAGATCCATCAAGCCCGCGATTTGAAAGCCGACCACCGTGCTGATTCCGACTCCGTGATCTTTGTTGGCGATGAATATCATCGACTGCTTCCAATCGTCCCAGTATACGTTGTCCTTGAACACGGCGACCGCGAATGGATGCGAGACACGCGCGTCGTTGCCGATGATCTTCTTGAACCTTTTACCGTCAAAGTCGGAGGAGGCTATGTAATCCGCTCGCGCGTCCACCCAGTAGATACGTTCGGCGATGTGATCGATCGTTATTCCATTCGGCCACTCGACATCGGGCTTAACGAACAATCGTTTAACATCCGTGCCGTCTAAATTGGCTCGGGAGACCGAAGCGTTGCCCGGTGCCCAATCGGTCCAGAACATATAGCCGTTCATGGGATGAACCGCGATACCTCGTGGCTTCTGCAGATTGTTCGGTCCCAATATTGTTCTACGCATTCTGCCCATGGTAGACACATCCGTTCGGATTACCTGTATCCTCATCTTAACACCGTCTACGAAATAGAGCATGTTGGACACCCAATCGAAGGCCATTCCCTCGACGGAACTCAGGTCGGTCTCGACAAGAATCTCAGGATAGCTCATGCCGTCCTTCAAACACTGTCTACCGATCGTGTCGTTTACAATATCCGCCCAGTATAGGCAGTTGTTTTTCAAGTCGAATTCGATCGCAATGACATTCTTTAAATCATGCACAGGTAACGTCTCCATTTTATTCTCCACCAAGTCGATTCGTGTAATGTGTTCTCGCTGGGCGACCAACAAGAATTCTGGCTTCTCGTCCATCGGACATGGAATCTCGTCGGGTTCAAAGTTCCTCGCGAGGCCGTCAACACAGTCGTCATCGGGTATTTTCACGTAGCCCTTTGTGCGGTTATAGAATCCACCGGACTGACACGTAGCCGGCACGGCGTAAGGATCGTAATCGTCGATGGTTTTATTGCGGATGCAGTGATAGGGAGTCCCGACGCGCACAAAACCGTAATCACACTGATAATCGTTTGCGTCGCACTGACAGGTTTCCAAACGCACCGGTCGATCGTAGTTGACGCCCTGGTAACAGTTGGCATGCGCTGCGCGTCTCTGATACGTTTCCTTACGCCCCAACACGCAAGCCATGACCGGCTTATCGGTACTCGAAGGGGACCAGAACTTGTAATCATCCTCCGTGCAGTCCCTCTCGAACACATTTCGTAGGTCAACTTTAATGATGAGCCATTGATGTTGCCCGCTGTCCGACCCGAACATGGTGAATACCGTGGTGTTCTCTCCAGGCTCCGTCATGAGACCGTAGACACGTAACATCTTATCGTTGAATTCATACGTCTGCCACGTCTCGCCCTCGTCTATCGAGTACGAGATATCTCTGGTCTCCCCGCGCGACTTGAAATACTTGACCGCCACCAATAAACCTCCGTGATCGCCCATGTTGAAGAAGTAATAATCCTTCAGCACTTGTTTCCACGTAAGACCTGCGTCTCTAGATACATAGAGTGCGGGATGGCCCTTCAAGCTACTTCCAATCACACCGGTGGCCATTATTATTCCGGGCGCCGATTTCGAGCTCATGATAGTGACGGATCTTGTCACCGGATATAATTGACTGAATCTCTGACTCAAGTGTAACGAGCAATCATTCTGACAGTGAATATAGAAGCCTTCGTGATTCGCCGTTGGCGCCTTAATAATGTCCCAAGTGACGCCATGATCGAAGGTGATTACTGATTGTAAGGATTCCGGTCCGATCGAGCTTGATTTCGGCGTATTTTTTACCCGTGACGCTATGTATATACCTCGAAGCCCTTCGACCTTGTACAAATCCGTGAATGCCTCGTCAGCTACGTCACTGTGCAGATACAATTGCATAAATACAAGGATAAGTCAAGAAATTAAAAAAAAAAAAGAAAGAAATTTAATGGAGAGTTTTTGAAACTTGTAATCTTGTTTTCACGAGTTTCACAACTTTCATAATAATTATAACTTTGTAAAACTTTTAACTTTATTTTCATAAAGTAACTATCCGTTATATTTCATTACTTACTTCAACCAGCTGTCCTTCCAAGTGCTGTTGGGGAAAAATGTAAAAATACCCTCTAGGGACTGTGTAAATATAGCTTTCTCGTGGTCTATAACTTCCGATACGTAAAGATTGACCATAGTATCGCTGTGCGATACAGCGATGAAGACTCGGTTGTACGACACGTCTACAATGTGATAGTCTTTGCAATCCAATTCCGTGTTAAAATGCGCCGGCACAAACGATTGATTTTTATAGGAGACGTACAAATCCAAATGTTCCGATGTTCCATTCTGTTGAAAACAAAAAAAAACATACGCAAAGATCAATGAAAACAATTAAATCCTGAATCTTACGATAAATTTCATGTAGCATCGTAACACCTTACCTTTGTATTTTTCATAGTGGCGAACATGTAGTCACCTCTGATCTGGAAATCCTCCACATTTTGAATAACGACGGTGAATTCCTTCCGTATAGACATTCTTACTCGCATTGCATTGTTTGCTCTCTGAAACCAGGGCAAATTTCGCAAATCCAGTTTCAAAACTGTATTCATTCCAGACGGTTCTATGCGTTCAACCAATAGAATGCGATACGGAGACCAAAAGAAAGCCTTTACGAACTGGTGAATCGGTACCCAAGCTAATCCACGATCGGTCGACAACCACAACTGAAATTGAAAGTATTCCAATGTGAGAATATAATTCTCGTATAACTATCTTATATTCTTTAGAATGGCAATAATGGTATAAATTCAGAATTTAAATAATAGTAAATCTTATACCTTCCGAGCTGGATCGACTTTGTCCAGTGCGACAAGTACCCGTGGATCTAATTCATAAAATGAGACTTCGCTCGGGTGAAATGGTACCGGAACCCTCTGGATTGTTACACCGTTATTATATGTTATGAAGATTAAATTATTCAGACTGTCCACGAAGACGCACTGCAAAAGAAAAGAACTCTCGAAAACACTTTCAAACAAAATAGACCTTGGAGATATGCCAGAAAATATATGAGTCATTCGTAAGAAACGTTTTTGTAAAGCAGAACTCACGTGTTGGTAGTACTTAGGATGATTGGTGAATTTGTCTACAACCGCATATTGAGCGTTGGGGTCGGACGAAACCTTAAACAGTTCAGTCTTATTCTCGAACGATTCACCGTAATCGTAACTGATGTACACAGCGCTAGGATGAGTCGGGGAGGAGAATCTGCCTCCTTGGAAGCGCACCACGGGCGTGCTATCCCTCGCTAGACATATTATTACATTGGAACCCTCCCCGACCCAATGTACCATCAATTGCTGATGCGAATCATTTAAAGCGTTGACCTGTAACGACAAAGAAACAAATTCTTTTACCGAGAGGTATTGAAGGCATTGAGTATACACACACAGAGACAAACCTACGTAACGTAGAAATAAAATAATATTTGTCTTGCATCGTCTTTTGAACAAGCATGATGAATAAAAGTCGGAGATAAGAGATAACAGAGATAAGGGATTTCGATAAAATAAAATAAACATAGAGAAGATAAATACACGAAACGGACGCCGTAATCTATCGAACGTGAGCCTAGATTTATTAATGGTTGGACACGACAGTAGAGATGCACGTGCATGTAACTCGACATCTTCAATAAGTGTAATTGTAGATGAATATATAGAAGCGAGAGGAGATGAATCATTGGATATAGTTATTCGTGGAAAATCTTCCTATCTCAATCAGCTCACATCCTGTCGGTGGTCGATATCACGTTACACTCCTCGGTCATTGTTCAATGTCGTGAGATGGACAAGTCACGCGAAAAGAACATCTAAGCAGACGCAGCGAATAATTTGAGACCGCGTCGCGCGAAATCAAGGAATGCAAATGAAATTGGCAGGGAATTACACAATCAGATTTAAAATTGAACGGAGGGAAAATCCCGGGATTTAAGCTGAAGGTCAGTTGTAGTCAAAAGTGAAAGTAAAAGCCCGGTATCTTTTATCGACATTTCAACAAGACGGACGGCTCAAAATAAAAAAAAAATCGCGTTCGGATGAAAAGCTACAATTATGCCAACCGATGTTATTATCTGATTAAATAAACCGTGTAATGTGCATGAACGTGCGGAAACAGGCAAGCTAATTTTAATTAACGTCGCATGACGGCACAATTAATTACTAGGTATTGGAGTACGCCTATCGAATAACTCGGAAACAAGGAAGTGAATGTCAAATAAGAAAAACGAAATAATAAATATAACGGGCGAAATTCGGAATAGTAATAAAAATAAGGGAAACGAAGAAACGTAACATTTTTATAGCCGACTCTAAAGAGTTACAACGTAGCGTTGTTTTTGAGGTGGCTCTTATCTCCTCAACCAAATGACAAACTGCGCTTCCTTTGTTATCACGAAAATAAGTAGTCAAGTGTCCATTATCCTCATGCGTGTACAAACGTGACTAAGCGTCGCTCCTCGACGACGTGACGTAAGGGGAGACACATAACTACGCAGAAAGAGAAAACAGAAATTAGTGGCGACGAGAAAGTATTTATTGCCGAAAACCGCGACCTTTGCAAAGAAAAGCAGAAGTTGATTCGTGCCGTTAAAATAACGATGGCACGGGGACTTGAAATAACAACAGCGTTAAAATAACAACAGGGTTAAAATAACGACGCGTAAATCCCGGTGACGGGGCGCCGTGTTTACGAAGCGCCGGCGGACGGCGCGGAAAACTTTGCGGAAGCGCTTTTCCGCGGAAAAGCAACAAGGAGAAAAGAATGGAAAACGAAGGGAAGATATGCGGGACGGTTAGTGACCCCTCGGCATGTCAATAACGGAGCGGACTCGCGTTTCTCTCTGTCTCTCTCGTCCGAGATTGATTAAATTTACTCCGGAAGAGAGAGATAATACGGCAATTATTGCCCCGGCTTATTCACGCGCCGTGCACAAAGGCCGCGCTGTGCGCCGCTCTCCCGACGCGACGGTCCATTGGGAAAAATTCCGCAGGACGACACGCAGCAGCGGAGGAGGCGAGAGAGTGGGTGTGTGTGCGCGTCGCACGCGCACGTGTGCGTGTACACGCGCGCGCGCGCGCGCGTGTTGTGCGGCGCGTCTATTTACGCGAAAATTGGCAGTCGTATGACGTTTCCTCCGGTCGCTCTCGTTCGCGACGGGCGCCGTGAAAAACAATCGCGGAGAAATCAATCATCATCATTATGATCATCATTATCATCATCATCATCCGTCGTCGTCGTCGTCGTCGTCGTCGTCGTCTTCGCCGCAACCGCGGCCGGTCGAATTGCGACGCAGCGGCTGCGGCAGCGACGGCAGCGGCGACCTTCGGTTCGACGATCGAGCGGTTAGGTGCATCACGTACGCCGCGCGTTTACCTTCGTCGTGATATTTGGAGTATGGTACGGATGCTCGGGCAGCGGCGCGTCTCGGCGCGTACGCCCGGCGGACGATGCTTCCCTATCGCCGTCATCCTGGCCGTGCGGATCCGCGCTCCGTCTGTCGATGATGAGCGGCTTCCGGTACCGCGTACCATCGTGCTCGGCGACGTGCAGCCGTTTAGCCCTGTCACCGTACCGTACACCGTAATTGCACTCCGTTAGCAGGACCAGATGGAGGATCAACGCGAGGTAGTAGAGGGCCGCGCTCGACCGACCGGCCATCTTGCCCAAGACTGACTCCGCTCGCCGCGGGAGCGGCTGTATTTAATACTTGCGCCGCAAACTACGCGCTTATGACTAGACGCGCCGTCGAGCGGCGCGGATGCTGCCGCGGGTCTGTTCGAAAGCTATTGCTGTCAAGGAATTTATTTAAATGTCCATTTCTAAAAAAAGAAAAATATAGAAAAAGATGGCTGTGTGAAATATAAACTAGTCTAGTAGTAAGGGCCACGTCCACAATTTATTTTAACCGAAATTTAATTAACGATATCCAATATCGTTAGTTAAATATTGTCAATTAAACTCCGTTGAATATCCCAGTGAAAAATGGTTCAAATCGATATAGATTCGATTCCGGTTAACAAACTCCGGTTAAAATAAATTGTGGAATTGGCCCTAAGAATGAATGAATAAAATGACGAATGAGTGATTTTGGAGCACTTCCAAAAAAACCGTATTAGATTCCGTCAGCGGTAACACCGTCAAGTTGGATAAAAAAAATACGAAAAAAAATTTTTTTAGTATCTTAAAATATGTCGTATACAGTGCTTCCATTCGATTTTATATTAAATTACTTCTTATACTAAAAAAATTGTTAAATTTATTGATGTTTTTAGGCCTGCTACTATGGCCATACCCCTTAAGTTGCAATTGTAAACCAAGTCTCGCTTCTTGGCACATAGAAAGTGAATAAAGTTTTAGATATTGTCCATTCAGTATTAACTTTAATTTTGATTCTACTTACTTTTTATCTTTTTCTCATTTTTAGGATTAAAAAAAATAGAAAATGCAGTTAAGATGACTAAAAAAAATCCCACTTATTACATTGGAATATGACTAAGCGCCCAATAGCGTAAAATTGCGACTAAATATAAACTGTATTTACCTAATTATTCGAATACGAAATGAAAGGTGAAGTCACCTAACAGTCTGCATATCATGTCTCCTTATCATGAATTTTTTACGAGTTTTTCGCAATGTATTCCTTGCAACGGTTCTAAAAATACTCATATATTTATAACAATATTATTGAATTGATTATCAATTTCATTTCGTAATTGCATGTATTATTTTAGCTTCCGCCTGACACTGCCTTTCAAGACCGGCAGTAACGGCACTTATAATTTGCAAAGCAAAAAATGTACATAAAATTCAAACGAAAAAATATTATTACAAAAGAACCCACCCGACTGTATGTGCATATAACGACACGTGTACACGGCCTCTATACTTGATTGTTATCATAACAGTCGTGACTCACTAGTTTAATAAATGTTTGCGCGTAGCGAGGGTTCCTCCTACCCCACAATCCTACTTTCCCTTTTACGACAACTTATACGAGAGAAGGGTGTGTCAAATCATCAAATGTCTCGTGATCGATAACGCGAAGGGTCGGAAGGACGACAGAAAGGCTGAGGAAATTTTGCGGCGACCGATCGCCGCTTTGAGCGAGCGAGCGAGCGAGTCGAGCGCTTTTAACGCGCAACGCGCAGATGCAACAATAAAAGTATATTAGATAATGACATTCGCTCCCTCTTCTTCGCACTCTTATTTCCTAATTGGAACGTATGTACATTGTTGGCGCGTCCACGTGGAATCGCACGGGAACGCAGTTCGGAATCCGAAAATGCCGGCCGAAAGCCAAATTTTCATTCAGGCTTCGGCTGCGCGCGTTCAAACCGCGTGACATTTATCTGAAAATGAGATGTCCAATATATCACATCTGACGGTTGATTTACGATAGCTTGTTTAGCTTGAATAAGCGACGCTGAAGTTAAATCGGGTCGTTGACTTCTCACCTTCGTCATAAAAAGACCGTTAAACTTACAATGGACATTGAGACGTGTCCCTCACCCATATTGAATTACGAGATAATATGCGTGCTTTATTCTAGAAGCGGTATATATACGATTATCGATTAGCTTGACAAATATTACGAAGATTCTACTTGCGCCAACGTGCCGTATAATTTTAATTTATAAATGTTTATCATATATAAATGTTTTAATTGTATATAAAATATAATTATATGCAGAACATGTATAATCTGATCGCAATTTTATTTTTTGTGAAAAAAAAATGCAAATCATCTAATTATTTTTCTTATACAGACAAACAAGAGAAAAAAAATACATATTTTGCATATGATTATGTATGGAAAAAACTCTGTAATATATAAATGTAATAGATACGTAATAAACAAGTATATATTTATAATTCTTTTAAATAAAAGTATCTTCTCGTTTTCTTTTTAAAAGTTTATTTCTCCTTATCGTTCAGCTGACCTTAATAAAAGTCAAAATTAGTTTCAATTGCAGAGAGATTGAAATGCACAGGAAATTCAATTGGAAGGTATTAAAAGCGCATAAAAGGTATAATTGTATTGTCGAACGGACACCAGCGTCCGTATTAGCCTTGATTTAATCTGCTCTAGTTTCGCTCTCTTAAAAGATGGATATACAAAAAAAAATTACTTTGCGAAGAATGTTGAGTTAATGACTATATCAGTGAGTCATAGATATATATATTAGATGATTGAAGAGACGTCGCGTGTCGGAATTCTCGATTACGATGCTACGATTATTACCGATATATCGTTATAGCACTATTTTATTTTAACAATTCTTAAAACCTTTTAACATGGAGCATATATTGATAATTCGTGTTAATATCTTACGAGAATGAATTTCCATCAAACGTAACAATAAATACAACGCACTTTACGTATTTAAATAAAGCTCAAAAATTCGTCACAAAGTCTCTTCCTATCTTCCATTGCTTATAAATATATGTTGATTCTTACTAACTAATAAAAATTTCAATTCCAAATTGACTGAAGTTTAAAATCTTTAAAATCTCAATTGCTTCTTCATGGACCACGGCACTATAAGGACGAACGCACAACTGATTTCTTCAGAACAGACAAGTTGCAATACCAAACGAAGATACTCAAAATTCATAATTCATAAATGCATCGCCTTCCATATTCGAAGCGCAGAAGGAAAAACGTATAAATATATTTAAATGTATTCATAAATGTATCGCAGACAAGCGATATGTGCGTATTCTGATTCTTCAATTTCATTGCGTCTATTACACGGTACATGATATTATAAATAGGACTCTAATCGAAAACTCGACATGAATTGTATATCTAAAGTGGATTTCAGTCTATTAGCTTCTTTTATAAATAGTTCCTTTCATAAATGGCTAAAACGTTTACTAAACAGTAATACCGAAATAGTAATAAAGCTCAAGGTATACTTTGTGGATTTATCTTTATTGATATAACGACAATCTAAACTCCGACTGCAACGCGAATAATTTTCCATCCTGACTTTGTATATGTATAGCGATATTTAAAGTCCGATTTTCCAATTCGTCATTACTGAAGAGGAAATCCCAACACTGGAGCGAAACATTCAACGTGATTAAAGCGTATTACTGAATTATTCATATGCATATCGTTCGCAGCCAACACAGAATATTGTAATAATATTGCGGCGATATTGTAATATTCCAGTTAAATAATAACATTGCCGCAGTATTGTTAAAATATTCCGTGTTGACTGTGTCGGATTTGTGCATTGACACCTGCTTGTTGGCTTATTGCTCTGATTGCCCTGATCTCGCTGAATGAAAGGTAACAATTCTCCGTTATTCGTCATTTTGTCTCAATTGTTGCTAGCAAGAATTTTTCATCCAGTCGCATTAAAATGCTACGGAGCATATTTCGATTTTCGAAATCAAGTCCGATCTCCTCTCTGAAATGATTTTCTTGCGGAAGCGCGTCCGTTTTAGAGCGATATCTTACCTTGCTCACCCCGAGAGAAATAAATAATATAGTAAATGAGGAAGCGGACGGGCGTTATCGCACCACGGACGATTACGTTGTCAGTCTCTTTTTTTTTTCTTTGTGGAAAATTTGAAAATCCCCGTTCGTCCGCGTTCTCTCCCGTAAATCGGCGGGAGAGACTCTACCGTCCGCTTGGAGACGCGCGCGCGCGCGCGCGAGAATCGCTTCGCGGGCGCAATTTAGCCTGGACGATTCGATAATTCGCGGTGGACGTAGTAACTGGGGCAAGAGTTATATCGCGGCGTAGTATTTTTTTCTTCCTTAAAGAGCCTCCCCGTTCGGCTCCGCATGCCGCGCGGAAATCGATACCGTTGAAAATAGACGCCGCGTGCTCGCGCCGTCACGTGCCAACGCGTGCTCTTGCGCGCTTTGACGCTTCAACGCGGACCAATTTCGCAAACGCAACATTGTGGTTTCATTCGCGACGGCAGTTGTCACATGTCAGCTATTGTAATCACATATCTTGGCGACCCGCTCGCCGAGGAGAGCGAAATCCAGATCGAGCGAGCGCGAGCGCGAACGAGCGCAAATTCGATTACGGTCATTCTGTCTCAATGAGCGCGACGGTGTGTTATGTGCCGCTGTTGGAACAAATTGCTCGTTCGCGTTCATTCACTTCACTTTGGATCTTAAAAACAATCGCCTCGCGATAAACAGAAGGAAGGAGAACGGCGCGCGACGCGGTTGCGAGCGCAATTTTCTCGAATCACGAGCGTTCGCTGTCGAGAGTTAATTCTTGCTACGGTCTTTCGACTGGTACCAATCACGCTTGATACTTGATCGCATTTTATTTCTCAACGAAGCTGTAAAAAGGCACATTAAAAAATTACACGTTGACCTTAACGAAGTCTGAGGGTAAAGTAATCGGCGCGTACAATTACATTTTCGCGTCTCGCACGATGACAATGACAGGAATGAAGCGAGAGTATCAAATCCGTTTTACAAACGAAGACGGAATCAACAGGGCCAATAAAATGTATGATGTAGCGTTAGATATAAGGAGAATGAGTAATTTTCTTTTCGCTATAGAGAAAGATATACTGTGCCGCAACGGCATTCTAACGTATCGAGGATAACAATCTGAAATATACAACCAAACGTTCAATTTAAGCGAGTATTTAATGATGCATATAGCAAATTCTTTTCGTATTAAAGCGATCCCAATTAAATGCTCGACGAAATATTAATTTAATCTTATTGATAATCGCTGATAATGTATCTCGAGAACGCTGCCTAAACGTTTTCCTTATTGAAAACGTACGAGAAAGATCGCTTTAAAACGAAAAAAATTGTCATGTCAAAAATTCGACAATTATTTTATATATATATATATATATTATCTATTATAATTTTTATTTCTTATAATTTAATGCTCTTCATCGTTCTGTATTTATATATTTATAGATATATTTATATATAAAACACATAGCTATGACATACCAAATGTTGTGTTTGCTTAGCAATGCGACTCTGATATTCAATTCAATGTTCTTCGCTAAATGCACATGCATGAAATAATAAAAGCGGGTGTACGATCGTTTTGATTAGAATTATTCTCGCGGACATAATGTATATGTGTACGTGTTTATGTGTATATAGCTCCGTATATACAAGACTCGTAATAAGCTTAGCTGACAATACAATTTCTATACCAACTTAAATATTCCAAATATTTGATGTGAAAATTGAGAAGATTATCGCAGATTATTATTTCGAAAAGTACAAAGTACACACCGGATCGATTGATTGATCGAGTCGCATCGAGTCGAGAAAAACGAATGAAACGTAACACATTTTCTCTCGCGCGTTACCAAAAATCATTACAGTTCTTCCAAGGTGTACTAAACTAAAAATTTTCTCCGAAGCGAAGGAGCTCCTAGAACTTCCCAATCTCTATGCTTTAGGAAAAAAAAAAAAAAACAAGATAAACGTGATAAATATTTAAAAAAAGGAAAGTTAACAATTATAAAAGAGTAATATATAGTTCACGCTAAATGTCGAGTTGGAATCAAGTGAGATACAAATGATTCGCAACAATGATATAACACGGCTATAATAATTTACCGCAAGCCCTCACTTAATACAAACTGTATCATTTGCGCGAGTCCAGGAGTTTTTTAAATACTCTTGCAATTTTGCATAATTGTGATATATGGGTTCGTGTAAAGGGGACGGGAAGGATGGGGAAACTCTCTCTTGTTAGTTATTACATTTTCTTTATAATTCTTCAATGCGGTATTCCCTTAGGGCGCTGCATATTTAACAATTTGTTAAAAGCTAGTTTATATAATATTATGTCCCAAGTTAGTGTGGCTCTTAAAATATATGGCAGTCATCCGAACGCAAACAGATACGTTTGCAGGAAAAGAAGTCAAGTAAAATACTGCGGTGCGATAATATGATAATGAAAGCGATATATCCTAAGCGATCAACACGGCTGGAATCGTTCTCGCCCTCCTTTCAGTATTGTCGGAGACTATATCTGCTCTGTAACGCGACAACTCGCGCGTGAAATGCAATAAAATGCATTGATAAACGCTTAAAATTCTGAACTCATCAGTGTAAGAATAATTATAAAAATCATCGTAAATCATGACTAAGATATATCTCCTCCAAACCACATTCTTTGCGGACTCAACAAGATCGATTTCATCTTCTTCTATCGAATAACGTTTCTTAAAAAAAAAAAGAAAAAAAAATTGCTGAAGTATAAAAACATCGCAGCAACTTATAAAATACTTTGTACCACGAAGAAGACATCATTCGTTTGTTTCCGTGACAAGAAAATGATCGTGCATCTTAATGCGTGACAGTACATACGTAAAATGTAATAAAATTAAATCCCGTGTCGTAAAATTCCGATCACGCTAACGTGGGACATTGAAAATGTCGCTTGTTCTTCAACTAGCAATATTGCAATGTGTCCAAAAATTCATTGAAGAACTAAATTTAATTAGACTTTCAATAGCCTACACTTGTAAATATCAACATATAACCATTAAATATCTCCGTTCTTCGAAAGTAGGCGTTTTCAAAGACCCGTTCAATCCGTCCTTCAATTCATTTCGTAACACCGTAGCCATGTCTTCTAATTTTATATTAGCGTTGCTTTAACCATGTAGAGCGACGAAACATTTCTCATAAACACGATGTTGTGCAGACGTATTACGAGCGGCTTACACCGTACATCACTGCTCCAGTTTAACTGAAAATTAGTAAACGTGAAAGGTGATAATTATTTCATCAGGACAACCAACAACTGTCCACTTCCAATTACTGCGCTTATTTTACAATTTAGTAATTATATGTACGACGGCGAGGTTTACAAGAGAAAAGGCTATACTATAGGAAATCAAAAACTTTATAATCATTAAAATGCGCTTTACGATTTCTCAAAGTATTTAATGAGTTGCGTTAAATAAACTTTCATATTAGCAAAATTTAAATTAAAATAAATCACAATAATTAACAATAAATCATCACTCAAACCTCGAAAGAAAGTTCGTTATACTTGTTCTACTTTTAATTATTGCAGTTTATGCATTTTATGTACTATTATTATTCATGGAATACATGTTACACAAGAAGGATGCTACCATATAATTTCAACGCATTGTAAATAATTATATTTCACTTATAACTAATACAAGTAAAAATAGCAAGTATTCCGTCTTTAAGGAGCCACATACTTGTATAATATGTGTCTCGCATGCGTCTGAAAGTAGACGCGCGGACGATCGGTTACCTCTACGATAAAAGTTCCTGGGAATATTCTGATAGCAGAAAAAGCGTGAAGAATAAATGACGATGTCAGAAGCGGATGATTGAACATAGCTACAATATAGAATTTGACAATGATACACAATAATCTGAGTATCTACATAACACACTATCTTATGCGAAATAAAAAAAAAGTATTAAAAATAAAAGCAGATATATATATATATATATATGCATATTAAAAAGCACCTATTTACGTAGATGTCGGACGATGTGGTGTAGAGAATAATTGCGTTTCACATATTCGTCGTTACTGCATAAGAATTTTGTTGTTACATGATCTTAGTGTAGATTCTTCGCAGAAATTTACATCAATATAGAATTTCTATGTTATTCCTATAGCGTAACGCTCAAGCATTTTATGAGATTTGTCGACTAAATATTTATTGGCGAAACACAGAAAGCTCTACACACATCTAAACCCTCTCGTTTCAGAGAATTTACGTTATCATTCCGCATTCACAATTGGAAGAACATTCCTGTTGTATTTTCCAGAAGCTAATCATAACGAAAGATCAAATAAAAAAAAAAAGAAACAATTGGAATGATGGTCGATTATAATCGTGCAATAGTGTACGACGGTAGAATGATCTAGAGGATTGTGTGTGCGACTCACCACATTTCTAAATGTTGTTCCAATTGTGTACTGTTTCATACGTTCATTGGTTTCGCTTTCTACTTTTTGGCTTTTCTAAAATATGATAAATGCAATATGATCGAATGCGATAGGAACGACGAAGTGGATTTCGTATGATGTGGAGTGAGGGCGCGTATCTTCTCGAATCATTATGCTTTATGAGACGACCGTCCGTCACTCGTGAATGATAATGACGATGAATAATGTTTTCTACGATAGCCAAATAAAACATTGGCCATCGTATTGTCTAATGATTAGTTGAAATGACATTTCAAACTAAAGGGCCGAAAAGAAAAATCAAGAAAGATCGTTTCGAAAGAAGAAAAATTAGTATTGTAACATGGAATCCAAGGAGTGTGTTATAAAGGGAAGTAAAGTGATGGAAGATGATAAACGCGTATTTTTTTATTGCTAACAGAATATTCTCTATCAATTTCATCGGGATGTGTTCGAAAGGATGAAGCAAGATAATCACAAAATAACAGGCACCTTATATACAAGAATACACGTCTTGACTTGAAAACGCTGCAAAAACTTAATAATTCGTACAATTCGTGATATAAATATTCGCAACATTGTCACGCTGTCAATTGTAGATTTAGAATTTTATTACGATGTAAAAGAGAATATTTTATTTATCAACATTGTAAAATTTTTTTACACAATTTATTCGGCTTCGCTTAAAACTCTTGCGCTCAGTTCGAGTATCCATATTATCGTAAAATTCTTATATACGATATTGCAATAGCAAAATTTCCCAATCAAAACTTACTTTTTCTTGAGAGTGAAGAAACTACGCCGCTTAGTTTCGGCTTGTGTCGGGGCTGGCAAGGTGTGAGCCCTGGATGTGCTTGCACCTGATGTTCCCTGGGCCGCTTGATTCAATGCTGACACCCAGTCATTCATTTCGGTATCGTCTTTGGCCTGGAACAGGAAGTCGGATCCGCTTTGCGACCTGTAAGAAAAAGTTTACGGTGAAATCTACACCAATGTCGCAGACTACGCATAATATACATGTAATATCGAGCACTGACTTGACTCGGAAGACATGTTTCTTCTTAGTGTAATCACTGGCTACGGTAATAGTCGCGCCTCGTAAGTCAAGAGGAGCCTCTCCTTTGTACGGTTGATCAGGCGAAGCTTTGTACGACTTCTGATCTTTATATACACATAAGCTCTGTCCGCGTACGACCATGTACACCTTGTCCCAGGAGCGATTGGACGCTTTCTTCGTCGTACTTTCCCACTCGTGCTTCCGTTGTAATAGCCCCTCAAACTCGTCGTCGCTCGGACTTCGTTGCTCTGGAAAAGATAACGGATTTTCACTATCTGCTACTTGACGAGGAGCAATTTGCTAAAACAGTTTGGATGCACTATGAATTATTTATACGAGGGAAGAACGCCAGTCTGCGTCCCTTGCTTCGAGTAGACGGTAAGCTGCAAATAATTAATAACATATTATTTTAATCGCAGCACGCATAAAACACATCGCCCAGTTATAAGAATTCTATGCATTTACCAATTTCCCATTATTCTAATTTAGGGACTGCATTAACATTTGGCCTTCCCAGTGAGCCAACATACACTGCATATCTTTACTTATAATGACAGTTGGAACAAAAACAAGCCCCGGTTACTCACTCCCTTATTTGTTAGGCGTAATGCATAAATGATAGGATATAATTTAGTTTCAAGTGCATCCCATTATATAACATGTAATCATTGCAGCTGTCTTCCTGAATACACAGCAAATGATGAAGTGATTACTCAAAATCTATGTAATCGAAACAGGAACGATTAGTAGAGGGATTAAATGCCAGATTCCACCTAAATATCATTTCGATAGTAATTTAGAATTCCGCAAATTAAAATCATACTAGCAGATATTATATTTCCGATTTCCTCGAGCAGTGACATCATTTATTGTTAGACGCCAAGCTCCATTTTCACTTTGTGCTGTAAATTACGTATATCAAGCAAAGTCAAAGTGTAATCGCTTGAGCGATTGAGTGCTAAAAATGTGTGAAAAAAAAAATACTTGGCGTCCAACGAACGTAATTATCGCCGATCGTGTAAGTCTCTTTTCTCGTTCACTTACCAGGAATACTGTGCTCATCATCACTCACGCCACTGCGATCTAAACTCGGCGACTTGGCGGACTTTCTCCAGCGGAAGCTCCTGAATGGTGACTTGCTACGGCTTCGTTCCTTACGTCTTGAAGCCTCGGAGCCACTTCCTTTCGGAGCTTTACAACGTACGCAACACACATAACGTTCATTAGCTTACTTACTTTGTACCCTAGCTTGTAGCAGAGATTTGTATCAGGTAAACAATTTGCCGCTAATAGTCCTCACATCCACATGTGTTACGCGTTACTTTTTTTTCCATGCTTTCTAACTACATGTAGAGAATGTATGAGAATACACACATGCAACATGCTCATGCGTAAGATGCTAAATGAGCAATGCACGCTCGTCAAATTATACCTAACAAAAAGGATAAACATTTAGCGTTTATCACATTATATTAATAGCTACGTTAATTAAAAAATATATTTTATACTTTTAAATATATATTTAAATTTATATTTATATGAATATCTTTCATTACTAAATTATTTAATACTAAATATATTTTTTATTTACGATTTAAAAAGTTTTTTTTAAAAGAGAAATCAACATGTGCTCATTTTTCTAAATTTAACTCTATAATATGATAAAATTATTATTTATTTTCAACGATAATACTTCTCATGTTTGAAGTCTGACGACGAACGAAATATAAAGTCGATCGTAAAAAGTTGTCGCGATAATTTACAGCGTAGAAACATGGAATATGTAATATCTGGTCTTGAGGGACTGATATATCGGCTCATGTCATGTGTGAAAAAATAACGCGTTAGGGATGAGTTCTTGCTGTGCAGAAAGGTCAGAGACGCCGCGTTCACCGCTGGTTCAATTAATACCAGCGGTGTCACGACTCGCGCCACCCTGGTCGGCCGTCGCGATAATCGATCTGAAGATGCAGGAACTGTCGTCGCAGCATTACGCGGGGAAATACCTGGTACTTCTCTTCTACCCGTGCGACTTCTCATTCGTGTGCCCAACCGAACTTATCCAATTTAGCGATCGCATCGCCGAATTCCGAGATCTTGGTACGAAGTTACATTTCTCTTCCCCGTTATCGATGTTAATAATGACGTCACAAATACGATTTTCAGCAACAAAGTCAATGAAGAATACTTGTAAAAAAGAAAGATTCGTTAAACTATAGAAAATTGGACTCTTAGACTTAACTATTTTACATTAGATTACGTTGTTCTTTGTCCCGAGTTTTTATATTCATAATAACATTTCCCCTTATTATATTTTATTAATGCTAATTAATTCTCACGTTTTGTACTAAAGGTTCGGAAGTAGTAGCAATCTCAACGGATTCCAAATTCTCGCATTTCGCGTGGGTGACGACCCCGCGGAAACAGGGAGGCTTGGGCGAAGTGAAAATTCCGCTGCTCTCCGACAACAGTCATCAGATAACGCGGGCGTATGGCGTATTAAACGAGAAACAAGGGCACGCGTACAGAGCCCTATTCGTCATAGATAGAGAGCAAATTGTACGCCACGTGACGATAAACGGCGAAGATGTACCACGATCGGTGGACGAGGTGTTGCGAGTTGTGAAGGCTTGTTGTTTCGTGGATAAACATGGCAATGTGTGTCCTTACGGGCCGCTGCCGGCGAAGGACGCCTTCGGAGAAGAACCAAACTATTTCGACACAACTTGATCTCGATTTATATTCTTATATGGAGAATACCGCAACCGTGATGTAAGCTTCCGTTAACTATACAGTTTGCATCAACGTGAATGATTGTTCGAGACTTGTACTTGAGCAATCACTCATAATAATATCGTGGCAGCTAAGTGACGGGAAATATTAATAAATGACCTTTCAACACATACACACACAGCTTGAGATTTGAGTATCTGCGAACACTTACTTGTCGGCGTGCGGGTACTATGCGGCGGAGTTTTCACAGATGTTGGCGTGACAGGCGAAGTCCCATCTCCTTCCCGGAAAGACAGCTGTCTAGGTCTTTGTGCATGCACTACACCACACCAATCACAAAATCATGCTATGTATTACTTGGATAATTCGTTAAATGCGTCGTGTATATTCATCACGGTTATACCAATTGCAACTCGATTGCTGTGAGGAATAGCGTAAGGGCAACATGCATTAATCACGAGTTTAATGATTCTTCACAGTGGTATGACCGTCCGAATATTCGAATCAATTCTATATAATACGTATACAAATGACAGGACCCAATTTCGTGCTTCTATAGAGCTAGAGTGATAAATGAGACGATTTCGTGAATGTGCTTACCTTCCAACAAGGCATTATATTTCAATGTGATTGTGCAATAGACTAGAATGAAGTCTAGCATAGTTAACAAATGTGTACCTACCAAGTGAATGAAATGGTTCGCAACAAATTAGTATGACCGGAAATTGCGACTACAATTAGAATTTCGCTCGGTATTTCATCGTATTTCAAGTTATGTGTACGTAGCTTCACACATGTGCGTGCCAAATATCTAAAATGTTCAAATAGTTTTCTCGTGACGTAACCGACGTCAGACGACAGAAGGACCATCTCGGGCAAAGTAACGGGCCATCACCTGCTAGAGAAAAAGTTAATAGAAGCAAATAGTGATTTATGCGGGCGAGAGCGATAGGTGCGACGTGGCTACGAATATGCTGAAAGACGTAAGATTATTGCGGTGGTATGACTTAACGCTAGCGTGAAATCTGAAGAACAAAGCTGTCATTAAATACTGCTACGATGACGCGAGTTGATCATCCATCCATCACCAGTTAATGAAATTATGGGAACCTATACAGGATATGATTCACTCGAGATTACAACTTCGAAAGAGTTGCGGAGGAATTAGAAAGATGTACTCAATGTATCAGACGTCTAATTCTCACGCTTCGACAGGTTTCATACCCGTCACGTAACACTCACCTTCCTTGGGCTTATCTTGAGGCTGTGGTGTACGTGTAGAAGCCTTGCGATGTGCCGCTGTGGTTCGTGCATTCCGTGCCGCATTAGGGTGCATTTCGGGTGGGTAAAATGAGATGACGTGGACGACGGATTTGATACGGATCGGAATAAGTTTCGGCGTGGGTGGGAAAAAGGCAAAAATAAACGTGCTGTTAGCGATGTCACATGCTTATCCAAACAAACCTTATTCATAATACTAAGTCGTCAGAGTTGATTTTACGTCAAAAGCAAGATTTTTCGCATCGCTCGATTATTAGTCATGATAGAAGGAATAAAACGTTACTTTTGTCCCGCTTTTTCTCTTTTGGCTCACAATATTACTACCAATCGCAATCATTACCACGCCAAGTCAATAAAGAATTATACAAACATGAAAATACAACTCTATTAGGAGAATTCTATTAGAACAAAAAGCACTCGACATTATATTCTAAATATGCACGTGTTATATATCGGTTATTCTATATCAGCATCTTCAAACAGAATGCAAAACCGTAGACAGAATTAGAAGATGCGGTAAGTACCGAGAAAAATTGTCACAGTTTCGATTAGTAAAACCCAAAACATAGCCATTATATGCAATTATATTACCGTGTCCCTCGTCTTCTCCACGTTCTCCACTTGTTGCCCCGTCAGTTTCAGCTCTGTAATAAAGAAAATTCATTGATATCGTGTATAACATCGTGGTATAGATTATATAGGCGACAAGATATTTATGTATTACCTTTCGCTAGGTGGTTCATCTGGACTAGTAACGGGCGTCGCTTTGGCCAAACGTGCGGCCTCCGCCGCTGCTGCCTCCTCTTTTTTGCGTCTTTCTTCTTCCTCTCTTTCTTGTTCTCGTCGTTTTAGTTCTTTCAATTCGAACTGCATTAAAAAAAAAACGAAAATATTTATTTCTTATGATAAGCGGAAGATAATATACGTTTTATTACAGAAAATTTACGCGTTTAAACGATATATGACACAGTAAAAAGTATTTCGGGTTTTACAAGCTTTTCTACTGACGTTATTCACATATTTCTTGGAACTACTTACAGTAGTAAGTCGGTGCAAGGCACTAAACCTTTCTTCTTGTGCAGCTGCCGATTTTTCGAAAGCCTCGTGTTTCTTGATTAAATTCTCAACTTCATCGATAGTATGCTGTGAAAAATTGTGAATATTTTCAAAAAAGATTCTATTATAAATTTGTGTTTATACTCCAATGTAACTACTTACACCAAGCTCCTGGCTCATAAGATATGGTTCTTGGGCGATTAACCATGCTTCAGCAACTGCCGCATCTCGGGCGAATTGGTAAACTTCCAAAACTATAACAAACACGAGCAAGTGAATAATTAATATGTTACAATATGTCATACAAATACGTGAGATTGGAAATTCAAAGAGTGAGTGCGACTTACTGAGCTGCAAGTTCTCCCAACGTTCCTCCCACCGATGTAACAATGCATTTCTGTGGTCGGTCAGCGCCGCTAATTTCTCCTTTATCTGCACGCTAGCGTAATGGTTCCTAGCTAGTAGATCTTTTCCGAGATTAATGCACGCCATTAGATTATCCTCCCTGGCATCGATTTCCGCCTTCAAGCTCTGATGGTTGTTCATCAGTAATTCGACGCCGGCGACGTCGCGCGGTTTCTCGGATGTGTTCATCTGGCGCACAACGTCGTCCATCCAGATCATCAGGGTCCTGACCATATTGAAGAATCGGAAGAGATCGCCGGTGTCCTCCAATTTGGCTCGTCTACCCTCGCACAGTGATTGCAAATTGTTCCACGCCGCTACGACCTCGGCCTCGCGATTCGTGATTTCTCGCGCTTTGTCGCCCGCGTAGCTCGCTTGCAATTTGGCGGATTCCTCCTCGATCTGCGTCACCTGATTCTGCAACGTGGACAGGTCCTGAATAAAGTTGCCGTGCTTACGTTGGAGAGCAGACACCGAGCCGGCGTCGCGGCCCAATTCGTCGGACATGGCATTTTGCTTCTCCAGGATTCTGCCGAGAACGTCCTTGCAGTCGTGGAAGAATTTGTGTAACTCACGACTGGCCACCAGCATCTGCGTGCGTGTCTCGATCAGTTCGAGCAAGTCCTGCCAGACCTCGTTCAAGCCGTCCTTCCACTCGGCGATCGTCGCCGCGTCGGAATGCCCGGTGGCGATGAGAGAATCGGCGATGCCATTCACGGCCTCCACTCGCTCGGAACCGATCGCCTCGGTGTCGCGCGCGAACTCCTTGAATCTCTCCCACAACAGCGTCACGTGATCGTAATCCTGACCCAGCTCGTGACTACCGGCGACTAATTCTCTCTCCTGGATCCATTGTTCGAGGTCGTCGACTTCTCGATTCAGCATGAACAACTGGAGTGCCTCGTCCAATTTGGCGCGTCGCTCGCCTGCCAGATCCTTCAGGCCGGCGTACAGCTTATCCACCTGCGATTGTTTCACGGCAATCTGGTCGGCCAGCGGATGCTGATCGTTTATTAGCTGCCTAGCGGTCTCGCCTAGTTGGCGAATCGTCTCCGCGTAATCCTCGACCGCATGTTCGAGCGACTCGTGCTTCTTCATCAGATTCTGAGCGGAAATTTCGTCCTTACCGCGATCCTCGACCATCATGTACAGCTCCTGTTCGCTCATCCATGACTCGGCCTCGGTAGCGTCGAAGAAGTACTGCTGCGCTTTCTCGTTTTGCAGTAGATATTTGTTTCTATCGTCAACCGCATCCTTCAACTCGCGCCACTTCTCCGTCAATTCGGATATCAGTTTCTGGAATTCGGGACTGTCCTCGTGTCCCTCGTCAATCAGCTTCTGCCCGTTATTACACACCAAATTGATTCTGGGCTCGTGATTCTCGATTTCCGTGCGCAATGACTGATTCTTCTTCTTTAGCATGTGAACGTTAAACAGTGAATTTCCATACTCGCTGCTGGTTGCCTGCGGCATCTTCTCCGCGATCCACAGTTTCTCATCCTCGACGTCGCGTCGGAATTGGAAGGCTTCTTTCTTCTTCTCGAGGTGCCGTTGACG
This sequence comes from Tetramorium simillimum, assembly GCA_011636635.1. NCBI lineage: Eukaryota > Metazoa > Arthropoda > Insecta > Hymenoptera > Formicidae > Tetramorium > Tetramorium simillimum. The sequence continues at coordinate 19,903 of VBVQ01000128.1, read as the reverse complement.
ATCGATGAGCGGTGCCTTGAGCTGAGCAAACCTCTGGGCGACTTTCTCCTTCTTGAACTTGATTTCCTCCATTTTATCATCGGGTACTGTGCGCTGCAAGTGTTCCGCCTGTTTGTCTAATTCGGTGACCTGTTTCGCTTTCACCGCCATTTGAGTCTCGATCATCTGTTGCTTTTGCATCAGTATGTTCACGGATGCCAGATCAGAGCCGGTGTCAGTGCTCTCTATCTGTTTCTCTAGCTCGTTCATCCAGGAATCAATGTCGTCACAGGTCTGGTGTATCAACACCTCGCGGTTCGAGTCGAATAATCGCTCACCCTTATCGTGAGTCGTGGTTTCCAGCTCAACGAACTGTTCCGCCAATTCTGCTACCTTCGGTTTAATAATTTCGGCCAGATCCGGTTTCTGTTGAATCAATTCGTCCGCGGCTTGCTGCAATTGCTGCAATCGGTCTTTGTTGCTGGCGATTTCTGCTTCGAATGCTTGATGGCGAGTCCATTTGCTGTGAATAGTCTTTGCGCTTCTGTATGTTTCGTCCTGAGCAGTGATATGTTTCTCTTGCACCCATTCGCCGAGTTCCTCGCAATCTTGCAGGAACATCTGCAGCTGGAGCTGGTCCTTGAGTTTCTCCATAAGTAGATTTGCCTTCTCACGATTAATTCGCCGACGGTCGTTGATGTTCTCGGCCTTCTTCTTTACCTTATCGGCCGCAAAGTGCCCCTCATCGACCAAGCGTCCGGCAAACTGTACGACCGAATTGATTTTCTCATCGTTGGCGTCCATGGTGGTCATGAAGGCCTCGTGTCGCTTGATCATGTGTTCCGCTTGCTCGAAGTTCGCCGGTGTCTCGTCCTTGGCAAGAATGTGTTCTTGTTGCGATAGAAGCACCTCTGCTTGACGCGCGTCTCGATCGAACACCTGTAGATTCAGGGAGTTTGATAGTAAGTTCTGACGATTCACCCACATCTGATGCAACTCTTCCCAGCCCATCTTTAGCGCATTCAGTCTCTCGCGCAGGAACATGTATTGGGTGTCACCATCGCCGGCCTCCGTGGTCAGCCGCTCGCCATACTCCATCATCTTCTGGTAATCGTCGGTGTAATTGTCGATCTCCTCCTTTATGTTCTGATGCTGCGTAAGCAGCTTCTCGGCATCGGCGAGACTGGTTGGAGTATCCTCGCTGGCAACGTCGGTCTGCGTTTTCGTGAGCCATGCCTGGAAGTGATCGAGGTCGCGCAAGAATCGGTGCAAATCTCCAGCCTCCTCGAGTTTGGCATCGCGTTCTTTCAGCATCTGCGTCAACTGCTCCCAAATTAGATGAATCTGTGAGATTCTCTCGCGTATCACCGCAGCCTCTTCCGGATGTTCCTTCTGTATGATTTCCGCCTCCTTCTCCAAAGCGTCTAATTTCGCCTGAATGGCCGCTAAATCGCGTTCCATACCGCTCAGTCTGCGCTGCAGCGTCATCACGCCAGTCAAATCCATCTCCAAACTGTCGGTCTGCTGCAGAATTCGCTTCTTGTCCTCGATCCAGGATACGGTCTCGCGACACTCGATATGGAACGTCTGCACGCCATGTGCAGAGTTCAATTCCTCGCGCTTACCCTCCGCCTTCTCGCGCAGCTCAGCCCACTTCTGGTTCAGTTCGTTTTGTCGCGCGATTATCTGTTCAGAGTTCGGATGTTCGACATGCAGCAATTGTCTGGCCAGTTGATTAACCACAGCTACGCGGGATGCGTTTGCGTTCATTTCTTTCTCGAAACCATTATAGCGGTGTTTCATGATCTCGACGTCCTCGATGTCTTTGGCGGGCACCATTGTATCCAGCATCCTGTTCTTCTCACCGATCCATTGTTCGACTCCGTCGGTCTCGCTGAATACCTTGTACAACGACAACGCATCCAGTAGTCTTTGCTTACGCAACTTGGCCAGTTCAAGAAGCTCTTTATATCTATTATCTATCGATGTTAGTCTCTCCAGGACCTCTGGCGATTTGGCATCCTGCTCACCCAACGTGGACGCCTGTTGATGAAGTTGGTCGATAGTCGTGGCATAATTCTTAAGTTCGTCTGTTACGTCTTTGTGCTTCTTCAGTAACGACTGCACATTTGCTTCGTCTCTGCCGACATCCTCCGACGAGACAAGTCGCAAAGTGTCCAACATCCAGATATCTATGTCATCCGCATCTGCGAAAAGCTGATGGTAGTCGACCGCTTCTACAAGCCGCTTTCTCCTGAAAGCCGCCAAATCCAGTAAATGATTCCACATAGCGAGAATCTCCTGAAGTCTCTCCTGAATACGATCGGAGCCGAAGTGTTGTTGTCGGACTAGCTCGTCGCCGACAGCTGCGACCGACATCAATTGCGGTTCATGCGACTGTATTTCGTTCTCCAATGCTTTGTGCTTTGACAGCAACAGGTTGATGGTTGTCAAATCGTGACCAATATCGCCTGTGGATACAATCTGTTCCTTCTCCTTTATCCAATTCTCCTCATCAGCCATGTCCCAATAGAATTGCCAGAGTTTCCGAGATTCCTCGAGCCTGGTACGACGCTCGATCGCTAACCGCACCAATTCAGCGTACGCGTTCTCCAATTGTTGCACGCGTTCGACAATAATGGCCGGATCGCACGGTCGATAGCCTTCTCCATGCTCTAGGAATCTCTGGCTCTGCTGAACGACGGCCTTGACTCTTTCGCCGAGCACATTGATATCTGCTTCAACGAGAGAGTGCTTTTGCAACAGATCCTCCACACCCATCAGATGTTTGCCATAATCATCTGTCAACAGTCGCATCTTGATCTCCTCCATGCTGTCCAATATGTATAACATTTCCTGGAAGTTTTGCTGCAGCTGCAAGGACAGTTCCAGCCGCATCCGCCTGGCGCGTAACAATTCCAGAAGATAATTCCATAGTCGCAGCACGTTATCCTTGCGAGCATTAATGCGCTCAATGTCGTGATAATTCTCCGCCTCGAGCTCCTGCGAGACTGCCATGACGGCCTGTACTCGTTCTTCGTAGGCGAAGATATCAGTCTCTATGGCTTCATGTTTCTTCGCAGCGGCCTCCACGGCGGCGAGATCGAAACCGAAGTTATCCTGCGATACTAATCGCTGATTCTCAGATAACCATGTCTCACGCATGCTAGCCTTTCGGTTAAATCTGGCTGCTAGCTGCTCCAACTTCTCCTGTCGAATAAGTTCCTCGCGCAGGGCCAGTTCTCGCTCGTGTTCCGCCTTCTCCAGCCTCTCCCATGCCTTGTTAATGTCGGATATCATCTTGCCCTCCTTGGGTGTATAGGGCTTCTGATTATTTGCGCGCATCTTCGATTGTAGAGTGAACAACAGCACCTCGAGATTACCTTTTTCCACAAACTTGGGCGGTTTTTCTACCGTGCGATAATTCGAGAATTGCGAAAGCTGCGATTGAACGCCCACCAGGGAATTCGCAAACCTGCGATCGCCGAGCGCCTCTATCGTAGCTTCAATCCAGCGTAGCAGATCACTAGTGAGACTCTCATATTCGTGTATCATACGGTCGTTCTCCATCGCGATACCGACCACTTTGCCGATTCTTTTACCTTGCACGGTTTCTTGTTTCATCTTCGAGAAATAGTGATAATACGTGACGACGTACGTTATGATGGACTTTTCATCCGGATGATCGACAAATATATCCTCGGCATCCAATAGCTTCGTGAGACCAAGCTTATCCTCCGCGACGTTGAAGGAATTGTTGAGATTGTAGATCGCGTTCGACTTGGAAAGCTTGTCGAATTGGATCAGATCCGGACGGTGCTTATGTATGATCGCGTTGAACGCCAAACCGTCCCTCCACGATGTCGTAAAATTTCTTACGTTCACGTTGTGGTAACCCGCGGTCTTCATCTGACACCATAATAATAACGCATCCTTGGCGGATTTAGTCTCTTGATTGTCTGTCTCTTCAATCGTAATATCCTGAATCTGGAATCGTAGGATTATCGTCCAGATGAGACCCAGGCTCAATCGCGGATTTCCATCGACGATGTCGTGGGATCCCATATTTTCCAGGTGTACCCTCTGCTCGCGCAGAAACTGCAGCGCCTTTTCCACGTTTTCCAGGCAGTGGATGCGCATCTTGCCCTTCGTCGGGCGCGGTAAACGCTCACCCGATAAGATCTCCAACAGCCTTATCAGCATCTTGCCGTCTCGCAGATCGACGTATAGATCGCCAATTCGGCACGAACATCGGACTAAATGAGAATTGACCCATTTTTGGAAAGTCTTCTTTTGCACTAATTCACGCTCACCTGGTGAAAAAGACCACAAAGTGATCTCAATGAATCAATGTCAATAAACATATTAAATTTAACATATTAACTTTAAAATTAATTTTAAATATAGATAGCTAAATTATCTAGAATATCTATTCACTATTCAGGTAATAACTAAATTAAATTAAAAGATAAATTTTAATAATTAATGTAGAATTTCTTTACCTCGGAGATCAAGCACGACTTTATCATAATTCATTCTTAAAATTAACAATCGGCGATTTTGATCTTTAATTTTCACTTACACAAATGATCAACATTATTCTATTCAATTATGCTTAATAAATGTAACTTTCTATAATATTCAATATATGTATATTCAACGATAGCTATAGATCCCGACCACTTTCAATCTAATCTGAGAAGCAACTGCTAGAAACTCATGAAGTTATCGAATTCTTAAAACGATTATCAAAAGGATGTGGTTGTTTGATAATCAACCGTAATTTTCTAAAAGCACTTCAATGACCTATATCGCCAGTCATTACTACTACAGAAGTGTATTGTGAAACTTTATTGTATTTATAACGGAATCAATGAAAACACATCGCACTATATTTAGCGTCTTTATAAAAAAAAATTGTAAAAAATGTAATTGTAATAAAAAAATGTATATATAAATGAAGTGATGAAAAAATAAAATTGAGTTTCGTACCAGCTAGTGCCTTGATACGTGAACGTTCGAAAAGTCTCGAACTCGAGTTTCCCCCGTCGTATTCGTACTCGTCGACAATCTCTTGTTGTAGCGTGGGATCCCAACCCCCGCGCACCACCGAGATGTCGGTCGTCATTTTGTCAATCAGACCAACAGCTCACTTCTGCCGAACCCTTAAAAAGGGTGCTCCTGAAAATAATACCGTGAATTCATTAATGCGAAGCATCGGGGGAATTTGTCAAAATAGCAATTTATATATTCTCTCTCTTCTTTTTCATCATAATAAAAAATATATTTATAAATTTTTTAAATATTTATATTAAATGTTTAATAAATTTATATAAAATGTTTCCATTCATAATATACATACGATACCACAGTTCCCAGACCCTTGATTGAAAGTAATCAATGTTCAATGCTAAATATTTTTCGCAGCCCTGTATATACGTTATAATTTAGATATAGAAAATATTAAGCGCTGAGTATCTAAGACCTTCAACCGCACGCCCAGGAAACGCGGTACCACGCATAAAATGCAAACGGGGACGTAGTAATAATCGTAAGAATTTCTCCCTTCTGCTACCCACGCGGTGTAATGGTAAGCAACGCGACGTACGGTACGTGTCTTGGCAGGCTACAGAGTCAGCGCGTTGTCACGTCAATCTTCACGTACAGATAAGAATTGCACAGTAATCTTATCTTCTTGCACGGCGGGTCTAACGATTAATAATTGGGTAAATAGCGACTTTGAGAGATTAACGTTACGCAATTCTATTCGATAATAGTGCACGATTGCGTACGACTACTTCATTTAGCTTCTTTTTCTTCAGCATGCTTCGCTAGTCCGAAAAATTTTGTGCCCATTCCTTTTCTTCAGCATTCAACGTTACAGCTCGATCGTGCAACGTACAATGTAGATATTTGTTTTTCACATCATAAGAGTTGTATCTTTGGTATCTGAAGGTAAATACATACCGATAACTCGGCTTTGAGAAGCGCTGCAATAAATAAACTTCAGCGCCTGTTTTATACGAATTAGTCGTGTAATAAATCTGATTCTTCGCGTCAGGTCTATTGTTAGAGCATTTAATAAGGCATGTTTCCTTAAATCAACACCCACAAGTCGCGTTACATATACAGGGTGTCCCGCAATAAGTGATCTAAGTTAATTCTGTTTTCCATTTATTTTTACATGTCGAGAATCACTTCCTTTCCGTATACTGTTTATTGCGAGGCATTAATTCTAATTCTATGCATTCTATGCGTGGTAAAAAAATCATCGGTGAAGAATGTGTTGTTGCAACAGTCATTCTCAGTAAAAATTTATCTCTTTTTCCATTTTTACTCGTACATTCCTGGAATCGTCTCTTTCGCCAGTTAATTATGTCGGTCTAATCACCAAGTTTGCAATCGATAACGTCGGATATCAAGAAGATGGCAACGTTCTGTTAACGCCCGTAGAGTATATATCTCTAGGTATAGCGTTCATTTAATAGACAGCGTTACCGCGCTCGTCTCCGCGTGGGAGATACGGCCGCCTCGCTCGCCACGACGATTACATCACGCGAATGATGTCACACACGCGAAATACATATCGTCGGCATCGGCGTCGCACCGGGCCCCACAGGAGGGTGACTTAACGGGAAGGTAGACGCTCTCCGGCATTGGCGTAACGTCGATCTGCGACTTGCATACAGAATAAATTTGAATGTGCCAAGCAGTTTTTCAATGTTTAACATTTAGATAAAAAATAAAAATAAAAATCGATAAAAAATGAAGGATCAATCGTCTTTACCTCTTTATGTCATTGCAAAAATTTGCAGAATATTCAAAATGCAAAAATATATAATTTACACTAATATAGTAAATATATTTATTAAATAATCTATCAGTCTAATATACACCGTAGAAAAAGTATGTAAAATGACATAAGTAGATGTAAAAATTACGCGAATTATAATTGAAATGCAGAACAATTATAAACCTAAAAGAGAAAATATTTGTACCGTTAGCTGCAGATACTTGAAAAAAGTGATGGAAAATGCTGTAAAAAGAACCCAAGTGAAGCTGCAACGGCGATCATTTAAAAAATATTATTTTTCCGAATAAAAGAATTCCAATTTTATATTTCACATTTTTAAAAAAAGTACATAAAGTAAACAAAAAGCAAACGAGTTATAAAGTTTCAAAAGCCATTTGTGACTTGTTTATTTCATTCTATGTATTAATAAAAAAGAGGAAGTAAAAATATATGGATAAAAACGGATCCTCTGCGTAAATAAATTAATTGCACTCTTCCTAAATTTGTACCAAGAACAGCAACACGATTCAACGTTAAAACAGAACATCATAACGTAGGGTGACGTTCGATTAACCGCGTTGTATAATTTACGGTAATCTGTCGATGCTCACTGATTGATATCGATAGCGCGGCGGACAGTTGCATCTGCAACTGCACGAGCGAGCGATATTGACTTTTTTTTCCTTTAACGAACCAAATGTCATAGGTAACACGCAGGTCGCGGACGTTTGAATGCCCGAGAAACTCAAGGAAAACCAGAGTAAACGATATGGGTGTCTAATGATGAAAACGACAAACTGAGAAGAGAGTAGTTTCATGATAAAACGCACCGGCTGCAAACACGATTACGTCACAAAATTACACGAACACGCGTAAAAATTCATATAATTTATAATTGTAAATATCTCACATTTTTACACGCTCTTTTACAGCAATTTTTATTATTCATTATTACGTAATCATACTGACTGGCGTTTTCAAGTAATAAATAACGTCCCGCATGAAGACACCAATGAAATTTATATTGTTTGCTGTCACGAATTTATTATACTTGACAAATTACATCTGAAGAAGAAAAGAAAGAAGCTATGTAGATCCTAGAACACGTCTAATCCTTTTTCGAATCATTAATAACATCCGAAATGACAGATCGATCGCTCCGCGACGAAATCGACGTGATCTCCACGAGCGACGTTGAAAGCCTGGAGAACGCGAGCATGAATGGCATTCTTAAATGTCTGGACAGTCACTTACGTTGAATTAAGAGCAATTACGTGAATGCCGTCATACTTAACGGCCGGCGTAGTGGGAACGTACATACATACAGATTAATGCCTTCGTATCTAGTGGGCGGGGTGAGATGAATCACAAAGTGAATGACACGATAATCGAGGAAGGTTAAGTTTACTGGCGGCACTTTCTAACAACTTCTCTGGGTGAGGCAGTGGGATGTAGTCTCAAAACCTCCTTTTTTAAAAAGAGTTTACACGACTGATTTTTAAATAAACTTTTATGATAAAAATTAATAATTTTTATCTGTTAATTTTAATCTTAATAATTTAATCTTTTTATTTTAATTTATTTGAATAATTAACAATTAATCAAATTTAATTAATTTAATTTTAATAAAAATTAACTAATTTGTTAAAAATTAAATTGTTATTAAGTAATTAAAAAGTGTTATTAAGTAATTAAAAATTAATTAAAATATACTAAACACGATATAAAACTAGACGTGCATGTGCTTGAGAAATAATTTTTTGTATTGAAACAAAAGATTTAAAAAAAACGCCAAGTTTCAAATATATAAACTTTTTATGCTGCAGCGACTGTTTATTGTACCGTGAATTTGTATCTGTTAACAATGATAGCATTAGTATTTTTAACAACGCGAAATTTATATCTAACAATGAGAGATCTTTTCTTTCTAAAAGGATCTCGCTTTTGAAGTTGTATCATGAATTAAAAAAGAAGACGCAAAGATTATTAGTTTTTTTTTTTCAACAATTTCATTTAGTGTGTATGAGCCATCACGAAGAGCTCTCTGTTAAAGTCGATAAAGTACGGTAAAGTAAGAAGCGAAAATGGAAAACAAGAAGCTCATTGTGCATCGGGAGTCGGGGCGAGAACAACCGGCCTCTATAATGCACCGCGAGTCCCCCGCACTGCTTCGGATGCCTCGTGGAAGCAGGAAACTGTTGTTTAAATACATCCAGCGCGCTTTAAAGCTTTCTCTCGTCATACAAGCAGAAAGTTTTCTTCAATTCTCTCAATAACGGATACGTGGCCTATATATATCACGTGCATTTCTCGAACGGTAATTCTCGGTTTTTCGTTTTTTTCGAGAAACTCCTTCAAAAATGAATTAGACCGCATATAAACACACCCGTATTTTTAATTTATTCTTACGGAGAGGTCAAATGCCTCGCTATAATATTCATTTATACAACAGGGTAGACACATAATGCTCCTGTACCACGAAAACACAAAATCAATATCGTCACAGCGTTTGGCTATTTATAATTAGCTATATTCTCGTTCCAAATATGGACTTGAAATTCACCATCGTTTCTATCTCAAAATTATTTATATGTTTCCACGGAATTTACAAAGAATTTGCACAAAGTGTCGTGACCTCGGCGATAAATTTCGTCGCGGCTGTCGAAATCACGCACAGATAAGCGCAACGTCGAGACGTTCTTCGACATTAATCCTCGGTCTATCTTTAGTCGGTCCAAGACAAAATACACGGCGTGACGGCCGTTTCGTCGATTCGTCATCTAATCGTGCGGATTAAATCGCATTTTTACGCCCGCGGTCCGGTGGGTTCTCTCTACCGCAAAGGATCCGATATAGCGTACCACCGCACCGTCTCGTCGCAACGCCGAAGGTAAGATGAACACGACGCGCACATGTACAGACACGGGCGCACACGCGGACACATACAGAGGCAGGATTATTGATTTTCCACCGGAGTCACCGTGGCGCCGGTGTCCGCGGCGTACACACGTCGAGAGCACCTGCATGAGGCGAAGGGAGGTGGGCAGGTGATGCCCTGCGTTTCGAGGACCCTGGAGCACTCCTACATCCTGAGCAGCCCGAGATCGAATTCCCTCTCGCAGTGAACGCGACAATTTGTCACTCCGAATGCGAGATTCTTCCGCGTCTCTCTCGAGATCGTCCGAGCCAAGCTTTAATCGTCAATGATACAGCATTTAGGGTGAAATGAGAGAGAGAGTAAGTGCCGGCGTTCTCAATATCCTTTGAGTTACCCGATCTACGTCCGTACGTCCGTACGTCGTAAAAAGAAGACAACGCGATCATATAACGTAACGGTATTTTAACATTACATTAGCAAAATTTGTTAATGTCTTAATTATAGAAGATACTCGTAATAATGACAGTAACGCATATAAAAACGTGAGAAATATAAATAACAAATGCATCGTGGGAACGTCATTTACCGCTATCATCGTGAACCGTAATTTTTAACAATTATGATTAGGGCACCAAGAAAAAAATCATTACTGCAGAAAAACCGACGATTCGTATATTCACATTCACCGGCGAGATTATAATTCAATTTACACGATTCTTCCAATTGGGTCGCTCCCAAGAAGGTTTCTCCACCTATCAGCTCGGAGACCGTTTAAAAAACTCGACGAAACGTGCGATAGCGAGTTTAACGGCCACTTTGCTCTCAGTCGCTTCAGTGCGCTCGATCGTTCTGACGTTTATCGCGCCCGGCGAACTCGTGGGCCGAGTCTTGCGGAGCAAAAATCACGGTTGTAGGCGACGTAGAGGATACAATCGTGTAACGGCGATTGCATTCTTCAAAACGATTCCCTGCCGCAGTAGGCAGCGGCCTTTTACCAGCGGGGCAGAATCGCGGAGGTGTGAAGCGGGTAAACGCCCTTACGATGACCCAGTTCTCCCGGCAACATACTCCCCTCCTCACCCCCGAAGCTGCGAGAGCTTCCCATCCCGCTAACGAGATTTCGATGCTCGGATTTGAATTCTAGAGACTGTCACATCGGCGTGATGTCCGATTTATTCCAGCCTGATTTCATGATCGGCTTACTACCTTTGATTAACCTCGGATTAACGGTAAAGTACGTTTCTTACGTTTGATTGTTGCACACGTGCGTGCAACAATTGAAAGGAAGCCTAATTATTACTATTTCGTGTTTGTTTAATTCTCAAGAAAGCAATACGTTATATTAATCGTTCAGTTAAAAGTAACGTGCACTATGCGACTTTGAACTCTTACTGCGGCAACGAAATATACGAAAATAACGCACACATACACACAAAGTATCCTTCTTATTTTAACTGCGTCAATGTATAATTTTAATAAACTTTTGCACGCCGTACTTTGAGAGTAAAATCAATCCAAATTGACTTCAAATACATTAAATATTCAATCATTCGAATAATTTAAAACGATTTACGGCCGTAATTCGACGAGAAATCTAAAAAAAAAAAACGTGATTGCTCTCAAAGGAATACTATTCCTTTTGGGAAATTAAATTAATGGGGCGAGATTCACAGAGCAACCGCACGAGGTGAACGTCCTTACAAATGACCCGATTTGCTCCTCCTTTAGGAGTCGTCGTCGTCGCTGTCGCGTTGTCGTAGTAAAGATCGCAACTTGACTTTATGCAGAATAAAATCAAAACCTTGGACGTGCGTCGCGACTAAAACGCTCGCGGCTTTCCCAGAATAATCTCGCGAACGGTAGCGGCATTCCGTCGCGTGTCATCAAGGGCCCCCTCGAGAAATACGCTGAATCACCGAACCCCCGTTGTTCTCACTAAAGGCCCGTTATTGGTCGAAAGAATCGCTTTGGACGTTATAAATATCCGCGAACGTGAGACAAACAGATACAACAAGAGCTCGCGAAATAGAAATTCCGCATTCCGAGCACTTGGCTATAGCATCGATGCGTCACTGCGAATTAATTTATTAATTGCGAACAAAATCGTCTTCTGTGCCAGAGTTAGCTTCACTAATTAATCATCTCCCTGATTAGCTCAAGTGTATTTTTGTACGAATACAGTTTATGTTAAATCAATGAAATTAGATAGAAATAAATAAAAATTGTTTTCACAGTAAAAAAAAAAACAAATTCAGGAAAGCGTTTAACGATCGATGTAAAAAAATAAAACGGTTTAAAAAATAGTTTCAAAGGTTCAATTGCACGCTGTATCTTCGACGATACGTATGATAGATTATTATAAATAGCATACGATTGTTGCATTAGACGAATAATATTAACGAGGGATTGCGTACTGTCAAAGGCATTCAGCATGGCGCTCGCCAAGTGGCTGATAAATAATGTAACATCTCAACGACATACACACCGCTTTATAGAACTCCAAGTTTCATTCACAACTCGAAATGGTCGAATACATAAAGATTTTCGCGTCAGATTAAATTGCAATTCGTTACGATTTCAAATGTAAGAGGTTCGCACGTTGGTAATTATTCGCAGAAATCTGGGAAAATCATGTATTGTATTATGTAATAATTAAGTCGCGCGATTTTCCCGGGACGCGGCAGGAAGTACGCGATTATTCACGGTACCGATGAAATCTGCCGTGAAATGGAGCAGCGAATCGGGTCGAATCGCGGATATATCGTCCTCGAGCACAATTCCTGTCCGTGGCTTGCACGGGAACTCGCAGCCGACGTCAGCAATTTTCAATAATTCGTACGTTCCGTTTGGCGTCCGCTCGCTCGTGCCGACGAGCGATCAACAAATCGTGTTATGTCAACAAGGTCCAATTGATCTAGGGAAATCGATCTTACGCCTCTTTAAATACAATGGCTCGCATAAGCGACAATTGAGGAACTTGCTACTCAGCCGCGTATTCATTAGCGCAAATTGCTCGATGCAGAGAAACAAGCTAGTTAAAGCCGGCTAATTAGTAACGCTCTCGATTCGAAATTACTCGCGACTATTCGATGCAAAGTTTATCCTTACCGATTTCTTCGCGCGTAAGATTTTATCAATTTAAGTCCAAATTATTACCTCTTTTTTTCTAGCAAACTTTGAAGAATCTTTAGGAAAGAGATGATAATATAAATAAATATAAAATTACAGTAATTAACAGTTGAGTTCTTTACGTGCCAATTGATGGAGATAAATTACGTGAAAGAAATCTCTCAACTGTCATTCTTTGCTTCTTCTTAATTTTATCTTAATTATCTCTTGTAACGCAATAAAATATAATAAAATGTAAAGAAATTTTAAAAGACTGAACTTTTATCATTTTGTGAAACAAAATTTGCTTGCAATAACATTACTAAGACTTTAAAGAATTAATAATTTCTAATATACGCATACGATAATAAATATTACCGTAGAAAACGATATTTTAACTGGAATTATACGAGACGACGTCGGCTGGAAGTCCCTATTTCTAGACGGAGAGCCGACAGTTGTTACTGTACATGGGACTACGTCACATCCGCATTTGCGCTAATCTACCCGTCGGGCAACTTGTTCGAAACATTTTAAATACGTGGACGGAATGTCGCTTTAGCCTCGAGATGCAAACTCTACGTTATTCATTCTGTTGCGCGAGCCGTCATTAGCGTGTCCTTAACAACTTCAACAAGAATCTTCAGTACAAACTCCGTGATTCGTCTGATGATTCTGACGTGCACGAATATGTTCAGTCAACAACAAAAGATTCATAACGGTATCTCGATCGACGTTTCTAGTTATTACCGGACAATCGAAACTGTAAAACGCCTGGCGCGATTGCGCAATCCCGGGAAGTGGAATGACGTTCGTGGAAGTAAGAAGGTACAGTTAGCCCTGACGCCTGATGATTTACTACGTGCGTCGACGCACCCGCAACAAAATAAGCCGCTAGTAATCATTTAGGTATGCCAAAACAGTAATTAATCTTGTTTAATGCACCACGTAACGTAGGTATAATTATAGCGACGAGAAGAAAAGGAACGAACATTTTACCATCTGTTTGCACGCTTGAAAAAATTATTTTGACATTCTCTTATATAAGGATTTTCTTTTCTTAAATTTAAATAAATAATTTGCCCTTAAAGTTTCGTTCTAAATAATTACAAATGTAATTGTCATTATTCACAGTACGATTCACTATTCGTAATACGGTTCATAAATAAGAACGATAACGTAGGGCAATTTATCATTAACTGTTATGAAACTCTAAAAATAGAGCTCTTTTATTTCAATTTAAAACAAAAAACATCGCTATGCCAATAATGTTCTCTCAAGTAGATAGAAAAATTAACTTGAAAAGAAAAAAAATGATAGAATTAACATTTCAAGCTTCAAGCGTACAATAGAAACGTAACCGTTCTGCTTAAATGTTTACATCGTTCCCTTTATGCGAGATACTCAATAAACCGAGGAAACGCGAGCTGGAATTGACAATCCGAAGCTCATTTCTCTCTCTCTCTCTCCGTCTCTCATGGGAAGGATGCAGGCCGAGCATCATTGATTATCTAACATTTCGCGTTTACGCTCGCACTCCGCATGTCGTCCCGCGAACGAGGCTGCGCGTAATCTGGATGCGGTAATCTGGAAACTAGGTTGCGTCGAACCCCCTTTCCGTAGACGGAAGCGCGCGGCTTATTAAAGTAATCGATATCAAAGACAGGTATCTATCTCTCCCTGCCGAGTTGACAAAGCGAACGCTTCCTTCTCTCTCCTTCTCCTTCCCTTTTCCCCCCTGCCCCCCATCTATAAAAAGAAAAATACGAGTGCACGCACGTACGTACGCACGTACGCACGCACACACGGAAAGGGAAGAAGCGTAACTAGGTTTACATCGCGAGGTTTAACGCGATCTCCGAGGCGCTCGTCGCGGGCATTTTCCGCTCTGAAAGTAAAGCGAGAGAGATTAGATTATTCGCGTTCGATAATTTTCCTCGAAAGCGCGGTTACGCCTCGCGGGATCGACCGTGTAATGTAAACAAGAGAAGAAAGCATCGATCGACGATCGCCGTGGGAAGGAGAGAAAAAAAAAAGAATTGCGTTAAACTTTCTCGCTACTTCACATCGTGATATAACAGCGACGAGTATTATTTTTATCTGTAACCGATATTTTATGCTTTTACTTTTTTTAAATAATATTTTTGTTGAATAAGGATTGCGTAAGAATTCATCTATCGTTACTCTCGTTTTTGAGGGATGACGCGTGGCTTCGTGCTAACGCGAGTGATTAGTAACGGAAGGGTCAAATCCTGGGTTCAAATCCCAGTGGCTCCTCATCCCGTATATATTCCATTTTTCGAATGCCTATCGATAGGAGACCGACTCTTCTTCTGGAGGAGAACCGGACTTCCGTAGTCGGAAGTAGGAGAGAGAAGGGGAGCATTATTATTATTATTACTCTCATTTTCATTGAAGAAATCAAGGAAACGAGCCGATAAATAAGAAATTTCACGCTTTGTTGAGCTTATCTTCCTAAAACACGTGAATTTACTGACAAAAAACAGATGTGTTTCGGCGATGGTCAGAATAATTCGTAGAATATTCAAAGGAAAAAAGAAATGGTCCCTTTAATCGAGCTTTTGGGGCACATGTATACTACATTATTCATCGAACTCGCACCACGCAACTCGCTTCTTCATTTTACGAGGTACATATATATTTCACGTAGGATTCAGAAGGGTATTGGATAATCTACGTTAGGATCACATTCGACCTCGCTGTAGCACATCGTGAGTTAACGTTATAATGTATCGCGTTGCCTTGATCTCTTTCATTCGTGTTCCGCACAACTGTATCGTGCAAACAATTTTGCGCTTCTATTTCCATGCCTTGGCCGACGGACGCGACGTCACAGAAACAAAAAAAGTCGGGCTGTCTAATTAACGGCATTACGTATGCACGCGTTCGGTTCGATTAAATTAAATTCGCGGAAGATGCACTAGTATTCGCGAACGCACGGGATGCAACCAACTTCTCGGAAACTTCGGCTAAATATAATATTTGTATGGCCTGCCTTCTCTTCGTGCCCCCATATATATTTCTATATCACTACACTTCGGAGAAAACGTTCATCCGACTCAGTTTCTCACGAGCGTGACATTTTCTATTCATGTTATGCGAACGAACCATCGGAGTCAAGAGAGCTCCAAAGCTTTCTTCTCAAGCTTTGTGTATTTTAGTGATTGTTCTGATATTTTCGCGTGTATTTAACGTAACGGGATTCGAATCAGATCGGTTTACTATATGTTTTAAACTGTTTTAACTGAGTCTCTGCTGAAGTAAATTCGCAAATGGATTGAGGATACAATTTCTAGTCTTCGTATTGCAAGCGAGTTTCGATGATCGGCAAGATAAAACGGTTAGTAATAAGTACAAACAGAGCGATCTGATTCGTAACCGCCACGTGAGCAAGTTTTGCAAGGACACGAAAGAGCGTAAAAGACTGCAATTCGATTATGCGTGCTGACGAATATTATTTCAAAAGTTATTAAAATACTACATGTACATAAGAAACTCGAATGTATATTTCTTTCTCTTCTTGAGAAATGTTTTTTAATAAAATTTTTTATATAAGGATTTAACATTGCCCAAAGAAATAAGGAAAGGTGGAACATTAAAGAAAAAAAGAGTTTTCTCTTACTATTCACTACATTCACGGTTAAAAGTCAAGTAATGCTCGATACTGTATGCCATTAAAGTTCGACAACAGGCATAATGGACGCGAAGAAAAAAATAAAACAGGAAATTCGGATTACGTGTCGCTCGACCGACGTGCAAGTGTCACGGTGAAGTAACTTTCGCTCTCAAGCGTGAACAGACGCGTTATTATGTGAACTCTCAGAAGTCAAACCGATCGACTTCTTTTCTACATAAAAAGCAGGGCAAATTGACAAAGACTAATCGTGTATCATTATGCTTCGATATTAAAATTGCAAAATTTAGGAAAAATGCAGTTTAATCGAGTTGATTTCCGTGAGAGAGTAGCTCGTCGCTCGAGGCACACACACACTCCGATTGTATCTTCAGGTAATAACTACATGTACAAGGTAAATCGCTGAGGTAAGCGCAAATATATTACAAGACCTGACCGTAATTATTGTCATTCTCGCCGTACAACCTTCGCGCTCTGGCTTAACATGTGCTGCAAGTCAGCTTAGTCGAGAAAAAAAACCCGACTTGAATCATCTTCAAATAGATAATATTCATTATACGATCGACGCAAGGCCACGATTCTCTTTTTTAAATCGACAAAGTACAAGAGTCTCAAAGCGATATTTTTCTCGCGGCTAATTTGAAGAATATCGTGAAACTTCACGTTATTCACGTTCTTTCAACAACATACAGTTGTTAATGACTTTCTAATCGCAAGTTAACTATCCATGTTAAATACACGCGATGAATTCTCTTGTGGAAAAAAACCATTGAAAACTCCGCAATATTCCGGATTACGAAAATACTGATGGCACACATCGAAAATGTGTTAAGACATGAATCATGCAAGGACCATCAATTCTCAGACAGAAATGGCAATTCATTCTGCTAAATTTAAATGTCTAGAATAAGCATGTCTATGAAGATATTAAGCACCGGTTACCGCTGAAAATTGCAAATCGCGATTAGAATATTATCCCGAATGCTGAAAGCGCTCGTTGCTGGAGCATGTTAAACGACGGTAACACGTCGCATTAGGTCCTCAGTGTGCCACGAACACACTATCAAGCATTAATTTATTAATATATGCTGGAGACATATGCTCACCGCTGGCACACGTCATGACGTAACTGTAAACACACCACACTCGGCTGAATTGATCGAATCACTTGTGATCGAGGGCGTCGACGGGGCCATGGTACTTTTAAATACAGTCAAAGGTCAGTGATATAATGGATTATCGATTATTCGCGATCAGCTCCACAAAAGTATTTACTGTAATTAGCTCTGGACGAGAGAAATATGTGTTCTCCAAATCTGCTCTCCGCTCGACGTACTCTCAACTTTTTCTCACGTAAATAGATAGGAAACAGACACGGACTCGTCTTTCTAAAATTAAACTCCAGTAAGCCATACTGGCGACAGTCGCGAGTTGTATAGTTTCCCGGGGAAAAAGAAGAAAATTAGCGTTATTTCCGCGAAAATTAACGACCGTTATGCATGTAGGAAGGACGGGGGAGCCGAAACGGAAGTCCTATTTTCCGGGGTTATTCCCCTCTCCCATCTGTTTCGCACACGGTTGAGAGGCCGTGTATATCGAACAACACTCCGCGACGCGACGCTATCCGCCGACCTTAACATTTCGCGCCGGCTCGGCCGCTCGATTCGCGATTAGGGTGACTCAGCTCTGGATTCGGCGTCGGTGACGAAAGCGCTCGCGATTCACGAGGAGCAGCCCCCTGCGATCAGCGGAGAAGCAATTGCAAGAGTGCGGCATCGAGGACACGCGTTCGTGCCGCACGAACCTGATACGAGAGATATTAAATGAGGAAGGTGGACCGGGGCGTGTTTGAAACTTTTTCGGAAGAGTGCTCGCCGTCTCTCGCGAGAGAGAGAGAGGAATTCCGCTCTGCCTTCCCTCGACTGATTAACGTCGTTGCGTGTGCTCCCGAAATAGCGCATGCCGCGTAAACGACACGGCGAGTGCGTACGCTTCTTCCTCCTTCTCCCGTGCATCTGCAAGCGAGGGAACGAACGAACGAACGAACGAACGAACGATCGCTCGCACGCACGCACGCACGTATGCACGCACGTACTTCCGTCGAGCGCGATGCGACGGAAGAGCTGGGCGTGAAATCGACGCGCGACTGGACGCGGAAGCGTGAGACTTCAGTTCTAGCTTCGCGAGATCGTAGATTTGACCTGCGATTGTCGAAATTCAGTCGCGTATCTACTCTGATTAATTCATAAATTAATTCACTTAATTCATAAATCAATTAATAAATCAACTCTAATTAATGACAGAAAGAGTCGCTATTTTCTGCTTTCCGAGAAGAGTGAAATTTAAAGCGACAGGCTAGATACATAGCAAGAATTGAAACTCAAAGAAGAGATATTTTAAAGCTCGTCACGCGAGATTGTAGATCTGACACTGCGATTATTGAAATTCAATCCCAAATTTACTCTGATTAATGATAGAGAGAATCGATATTCTCTTTTTTCCGAGCCGGAGAAGAGTGGAAGTTAAAGCAACGACTACGTAGCAAGAATGGCGCTCGAAGAAGAGATACTTTGAAGCTCGTTTACCAAGATCAAATACCGTCGGAAGAGAGCTTGCTCCAAGATTTGGAACTTGGATATGAAAATCTTGTTTATTAGAACGCTTCTCGCTGAGATCGATCGCCGAGAATATTTTCCTCGAAAATGTTGAGTGCCGAGGAAATATTTATTGGGAGAATGTCCGATTCGTGGCACACGGTTAATTTCAGCTTCCGCTCTGAAACGATCAGTTCTCGCCGAATTTTTATGAAGCTGCAGGACACGCGTTCAATCTGATTCTTGAATTTTTTTTTTATCTATCCGACACATTAATGATTATTGATAATTCTTACGTAACAGACTATATTTGATATAACGTCCAAGACTTTCGAATTGGACGATATATCAAATAGTCTGTTAGAATAAAAGGATTTACCATCACACATATACATATATAATCTCAATTTCCGCTTTACCCCATAAACCTGAGTATCGATCGTGTAATTTTCGGAGACGTAAAAAATGAAAAGTCTCGCATAAACTCAAGAATTTCAACCATTAGAATCGTTGCGCTTACGTGAAACTTGACTTTTCACGTTTTCGAAAATTACACGAACGGTATGATAATATTTGCCGAGTTTCTGAGACGCTCGGCAGACGTATCGCTCGCGCCGCCGCGCCGCGACGAAGTCGCGAGCGGGCAGGTACAAGGACGGGTTTATCTCGCGCGATCGTGTCGCGCGGGATCGCTTTATTTGCCCTTCCACGCCCATTGACACCAATTTAAAGCCAAGTTGTCGCGGCCGAGGGGAGCCGCGATTACCGTCGTCGCGCCGAGCACCCGTCGCTCCCGGTACTTGCGTCACCGCTCGCGGGGGGGCGGGGACGCGTGAAGAGCGATTATAAAGAAAAAGAAAAAAAAAACACCACCCAGAAAAACCCACGTACCGGTC